>JAJPUD010005403.1:25182-41076 GCA_023553655.1 Myrmecobius fasciatus
GAAGGAAGGAAGGAAGGAAGGAAGGAAGGAAGGAAGGAAGGAAGGAAAGGAGAAAGAAAAGGACTTAAGTGTCTAATATGTTGCAGGAACTGTACTATGTACTTCATAAATGTTGCCTCATTTAATCCTCAGAAGAACCATGGGACGTAACAGATACTAGCATTGTTTTATACTCTTAGTAAACTCTGGGAGAATTGAAAATCTCTCTCTCTCTCTCTCTCTCTCTCTCTCTCTCTCTCTCTCTCTCTCTGAGTCTCTCTGGCTGTTTCTCTGTCTGTCCCTGTGTCTCTGTACCCCTGCTTCCCTCCCTCCCCCCTTCTCTCTCTCCTTTCTCTTCATTCCATACATAATTGATTAAGATTCATTCTTAGAATCAAAAAGTCAAATAATTTAATTATTAGTGACTTCAGACAACTTTCTAAGACAAATGTTTTGGAAAGAGTGTATTCCCTCTGATCTGCTGATACATCTGTTTATCTATATCTTTCCCAGTGGATATGTCTATATTTATGTATTTCTTAGTGTCTCAGAATGTAACACATGTTAAAAACAAAATTCCATATCCTAGGGGAAAAAAACAACAATGTTTATTAAACTCTTTCCCTTTTCTGATTAAAGTACAATAGTATTGTTTGATATGTTTTATAATGCCTCTGATGATGTAATGAATTAATATTATATAAAATATGTCTTTTTACATTTTTTCAGGTAAAAAATGCTAAAAGCCCGAGAACCCTTCCTTCCCTATAATTGCAAGTGCTAGCACTCCTATCTTCCCTGGAACTGTGAGCAGGTCCCCAACTAACCAGTTATTGCAATTCTTAATATTCCTCTCCTTCTTGGAACTGTGACCTGGAACTATGAATGGTCATTGCAATAAAGGTCCTGTGTCCAGTGCTGGTAGTGTGTCCCTTGTAATCTGTTTCTGATCAGTTGTTTGACTCCTTATGGAAATATTGTTGCTATTCCAACTGTCTCCAAGGCTTGCTCCTGGTTTTACTAGAGCATATGCTTAAGCCAGCTCCTACCCCAATGTCATAGACCTCTCCAGTTAACATCATGATTTGTTTTTGACTGCAAAAATATCCCATACCAATATTTTTTTCCTTTCCAGAATTTTATTTGAGTAATTAAAAACCTTTGGAGAGAAATGTTGGGCAATTTCTGCTGAGTTACTGCCTCTACACTACCATCTTGGCTTCACCCAGGAGAGGGAGGCAATAATGGAAACTCCCAATACCAGTGAAATCGCAGATCAAGGAAGTAAAACAGCACACCAACCCAAAATTAAATTATAATATATCATTCAACAAACATATTTTCTGTAATTCTCACATAATTTAACAGTTACTAAATTTGTATATTGCATATTTATTATGCTTCCAGTGGCTACTGAGTGCTTATCATTCTAGGTTCTTGGCATTCATTACTAAGTTAAATATTTTAATTTTCTCTATTTTCTTGTACAAAAGTAATTCAGTTGATGTGTGATTTAATAGTATAGGTTTTACTTTTTTAGTGACACATATCATAACCCATCCTGTGCCTTCTTATCATATTTAACTCTTATCCTACTCTCCCTTATATCTATTTCAGGATTCTAACATGAGGGGAGATCTTTCTCTAGGTTTCTCAAATTATGTAGGCAATAAAACAGCATACAAATTGCCCATGTAACTTCATCCATTTTACTACGTCTCCTCTACCTCCTTTTCCAACCATGCATTTCTCTGATGATATCATTTATCCTGATAACACGTTCAGCACCATAATTCTTTACAATGGTTGAATAGTAAAATATAAGAGACTATGAGATAATATGACTTTCTTTAATGCACAAAGTTGACTTCTAGAAAGTCATTTAGGTTAAGAAAATTAAACCAATGTTCTGTGAGTCTGTTGAACTGAATAGATTTCCTCCACTATGATTACTGAATTGGTGCTTAAGTGGAATTCTACTATTTTGAGACTACAAACCCAGATGTGATTCTATTAATTCATTTTTATGATCTTTGATTTATTTTTATTCCAAAAAAGAATAATATTCTATAGATATTTTACTTTCTGACTTTATTTAAAATAATGAAACGAAGCAGATGAAAAGAATACTGCTATCAAATGGTACTTCATAGTTCTTAAAAGGGAGATATATTTGGCTTTAGAAAGAGAAACATACATGACTAACTGCTTGGTGGTCAGTTTTTTCCCAGTTCTCCACTTCATTAATAGTCTTTGGGAATATCTCCTTTTGTCACTACCTACTCTCTCTGTAAGGTGAGGGGAAGAACCTATCCTAAAGAAGAGAGTCTTTTAAAACTTCTGATGCACAGCAAAGGAGCAATGGAAAAAATGTTTCTAATGCTTCATAGAGGAGTCTTCTCCAACTTCTCCTTACCCAAATTGTGCTGACATTTCTTTTTGATCTTAATTCACCAAGTTTATACTTGGCTTTGAAGAAGCCATAATTTTATGTATCAATAAAATATTTTTTGTCTTGAGTTCTCACTTGATATTCCTAGCAATAAGAAAGAAAATTCACCTTACCTCAAAACACCAGTTCTTTGGGTGAGTGTTGCCCATAATCTTATTATTCTCTTTCTTACCACCCCATTGTAATTTTTTTCTTCTAAGGACACAAATGCATTATAACAAAAATCCTTTAAAGCTGTCATATTATGTCTTTTTGGACCAGGAACCCTTTTGACAGTCTAATACAGTCTATTGATCCCTTCTAAGAATGATGTTTTTAATTATATAAAACAAAATAACTCTGTTGGATTACAAAGGAAAATACTATTGAATCAGTTTTGTAATATCTTTTTCCCAAACAAATCCATAGATCCCTTTAAAAGTACTCATGGACAAACCCTCTTAGAGAAATCCATTTCTTTTTAGAACATATGGCCAATGCATACAAGCATATTTTCATTATTTTTGGTGGGGAAAAGAAGACTTGAATATAGGCTTATTGTAAGAAAAACAGAGGGAAGTAGAGAATGGCGAGATATGAGCCTCACAGGTTTGTTCTGGCATCCCATGATATCACTGGTCATCTTTAAAAACAAAGGACAAGCAAAGGGCAGTCACTGCTACTACATATTTAACACTGTTAGTCTTCAACAAGAGTTTTGTTTTTGTTTTGTTTTTTTCCCTAATGTCTCATGTCAGCATTCATAAAGTTGATGGCACTACTGCTTCCATAATTCATCCCAGCTTAGCCCTTTTGTAGTTTGGATTCTCTCTCAGGACACTTAGCATTTGTCAGGCATCACTACTTAATGGAAGATACTTCCTGTTCTTTCTTTGTTTTACATAGAGAAGGGGCTGCTTTTCATTACAGTGTCATGTCTCTTCAAGGATCAAGCAGATTAAAAAATTGGTGCAATTCCCACTTACATATGCATGCAGCTAATCAGTTTTGCAGATTATTACTCATGTATCTTACCTCATCATTGAAAATAGGAAATAGTTTTTAGGTATCACATTTGGTATTATCAATGCACTTACTAAGTCCTTGCTAAAGTTTGATGGGACTCAAGCCAGGCCAATATATTAAAATTTAAAAAAAAAGTCACTTGGAACAGTATGGATATTTTTTAATGAAAATGCATCCTTCTTTCATATTTAGAAATTCCCAAATAATGAAGAGAAATCATTCACAGTAGTAGATACTTAAGGAAGACTTTGTTACAGAATGCATTATTTTTCAATAACTAAATACTTCAAACAAGCTATAATTACTATGAAATAAGGAATACTGTATATTTTCTCAGTTTCTAAATGTAACAAATTATTGAAACATTTGTAGATATCAGAGAAAAGATTTAATAAAAGAATAAACAAAATGGCATTATGTAACTAACTAATGAAGCACATCATCAGTAGTGTTTAAAAGATGCATGCAAGGGACAGCTAGTTTGCTCAGTGGAAAGAGCACTAGCTCTGAAGTCAGGAGGACTTAAGTTCAAATCTGCTCTCAAACGCTTAACACTTCCTAGCTATGTGATCCTGGACAAGTCACTTAACTTCAATTGCCTCAGAAAAAATAAAAAAAAACAAAAAAAAATTAAACAAAAAAAAAGATACTTGGAAGAAATAAAAATTATAGGCATGAATTACTTGACATATCATTTCTTGGTAGATAGGTCTTTTAAACTGATTCTTTCTGGTTGATGATTCCTGAGACATGACCCTTTCCAAAAATTTGAGGTTATGCATAGCTGCTAAATAAAAAGTAGCACTACATAGGTTATAGAAGGACATAATCTCAGAGGTAGAATGGATGACACAAGTTTTTTGTTCAACTCCTGCCTATGCAGGAATGGTTTCATTATTATCCTTGGAAAGTAAAACTCAATTTTCCCCTCAAATGTCTTCAGTGCTTTTCCTATTCCTCTATCTTGTCTCTATTGTCTACCATGAGGAAAATTTAAAATATTTCTTTACCTACAAGTATTCTATTTCTTCTACTCTAGAATTGTGTGATATGTTTAATTGCCCTTTCCAACAGGATGCCATACAACTTATGTTGAAATACTGTTATGGGACCTATTGAACAATCCTGTTATAATAAATACTTCTCTTTTTAGTACTTCAGTTCAAATTCAAATGTCTAGGGTTGCATTTTCACAGAGAGCAAGGTAATAAAACAAAAAAGTATTTGACTTGTAGCCAGATGACCTCAATTCCAATATCAGTATTGCTTTTTACTACTTGTGTACCCTGAGCAAATGCTTTAGTTCTTCTGGGATTAAGTCCTCTGATTTATAAAATGAAGAAGTTGGAATAGAAGATTTATAAGAATCTTTCCTATATCTAGTACCCATAATTCATTCTTGCTCCATAGTTCTATAAATAAATAACATGAATGTATGACATTTTCACAGTTAGTGAATTACTTGAATTTGATAGTTTTCTTGGCAGCTTCAGTTCTTCTGTAAGGACCACAATTTTTCTTGATTAGCTCTTATTACTCTAATTTTGTCAATATAGGACCATCTATTATGTAAAATTTCAATAAAATCTAATGGAAATGGAAGAATCTTAGAGATTATGCATGGTTCACAAAGATTTAATGACTTCTCCATGATCATACAACTTATCAGTTTATCAGTAGATTGTATTTATTAGATTGAGCCCTAAATATGTATTTTCTCTTTCCTTAAATGTTAAGGATGCTATTTTCCATTTTCTTATGATTCAAATGAAATACTCTAGCTTTCCATTTTATGTCCATCAATAGTTCAATACTGTTGTATGTCAAATTTTAAAAGCCTCATTAATTCACTGTCTTCAGTAGTGTTTGGAACACCATTATTTTTGGTATCGACCAAAGAGTTCTTTAACATATGGATTGTTCCCACCAGGATACAACTGCTTTTGGTCACTACAAACTTGACTATTCAATAAAGTATCATATGTGCATCTTAGAGTACTAAGACAAATGGTGGTGGCTGAAAGGACTTAATTTTATTTTTTAGTTATTTATTGAGTGTACTTATTCACCAATAACCATTATGAAAAAATCTTAACCAAGTTTTGAAAAAAAAAAGATTTGAAGGGAAAAATCAAGGAAAGTCAAGAAAAAATTTTGAAAAATAGGAAATGTTAGAATGATTTGGGATTATAATGATGCTCTAAATATTTTAATTTATAGAAATATATGTTTTCATTTATCTGTCCTATATACTTGAATGAACTCTAGACTAGAAATAAGGAAAGCTTGTTTATGGTTGGATTTATTTGGAATATTCAGGGATTAGGATTTGTTTGTTTTGTTTTTTATAAATATACAACAGTTGAATGCTTTATGTAGGTATAAAGGGAATCATTGGAAGACTTTCTCTCTGGGAGTTTTCTCATTTGAGAATGACATCAAATTGACCCCAGATTCCAAATTTCTGTTGGGAGAGCTCCATATAGTTTGGAAAGTTCTATTAGAGATATGACACTAATTTTTTTTTTGTTTATTCCTCTTTCTTCTATTTTTAGATTCAAAAGAGCTATATAAGGCTAATCCTAAGCAAGTAGAGCTATTTGGTAAACTTTGAAAACGTTTATTTTATTAGTTTCTTTGTGCAACTATGAAATGTTCTTAGTTTTGTGGTATTCTTAAAAATAACAAATTATTTTGATCTTTGATTCATGACAACCTCCATACTGCTACTATTGCATTCTATAGTATATAAAACTGTGCTTAAAGACAAATGGATACTCATTAATACCTTTGTCCTCAGCTACTCTTGCAATCAAAAGATTGTGATACATCACATGGACATGTGATTACATGTCCATGTGATGTATCAATGAGCGCAACTATAAGTTAGCATTTTGGTCTCAAAGAGATCTCATTATTGGATTGTAGATTTTAAAACACCTATGAGCAATAGTAATAATATCAATGCAATTCTCTAATAATTGAAAAAGATTGTAGGAAGACAAAGTATTTTATTCAAAGATTCTAGCTTCCCTATCCTTTTTTTAATGGTTATCAGATGTAAGTAATGTATGTATTTATAAGTTTTTTCTGAGCAAAAATACTATGGTCAAATTGAAAGCACACTGAATGATAAGGATAAAACTATTAAAATATAAGAGAAAAAGTATGTGAAATGTAAATTATGATTACAAAGCAGAAAGATAGAACTTAGGAGCAGATATGAAGAAAGCAACAAGAAAGTATATTTAGAAATTATGGGAAGAATATAGCAGCAAGAAGAAAGTCAAGATAAAGCAAAAAGATATAAAAAATAGGTACGAAGAAAATAAAACTGAAAGATTAGAGATTGAGTAAAAATTTAGACTATCAGAAAATGAAAGTCAGAGCAGATTAAGCCAATATATTATCTTCTTTAATTCTGTATGTGTGCATGGCTGTATATGTGCATTCAAAAGTTTCAAGTATAATCACTATATCAAATTTTATTAGGAAATACAGAAATTATCCATTCAACACATTCTCTATCAGTTCATAGGAAATTGCTAGCTTATTCTCTCTTTGGTTGCATTTGATTTGGAGTGTATGTTATTTGAAAAAAAGTAGATGCCTATATATAGGAGTTACTTGAAAATAACCAATTACTTTGGACATTGCTTCATGAAAATCCGCACCCACATATACACATCAGGGTGTGAACTATACAGTTTAGAAAGAACTACCTTAAAGCCAGTAGAGATGCATTATATGTCCTTGGTCTCAACTAAAATTGTAATCTCTTTTCTATTTCAGTGTGACATATCATTGGTATATGAGTAGAAACTGTGGTATTAGAGATATCTCACTGCTTATCTGTAAACATTTTTAAAACATACAAGAAAAGATAGAAAAGCCAGGACTTTATATGAGAAATGTGGAAACAAAAATGATAAAAATCTGGCAACTGAATGATTATGTGAAATGAGTGAAAGAGAAAAGTCAAGATTGACATATAGGGGTGAATGTTGAAGATGTGTTTTGAAAATAAAAAAAAGCTTTATAAAAAAGGTGATATGAAGTTTGTGAGATGAGGAAGATGATGGTTCCCTTTAGAGGATAATAAAGAAATTCAAAAAAGGTATTGATTTGGAGATAAAATAGTCTCATGTTTTCAAAACTCCTGAAGAGTACTTCTCTATTTTTATATTAAATATGTATACCTTTTTTTCCTGGCTCCCATCTTCTTTTTTAACAATAATTATAAATTATCTGATTTAGCTTTTCTTGAATTTCATAGATTCACTATTGAAGAATAGTGTGTTGTCAGTCTCTTCATGCAGCTAATAGTATTATCAAATATAGTCAAGGAACAGTAAAGCAAAAAAAAAAATTGAAACAGCTTCTTAATCACTGGGTGAATGAGACTGATAATAATACTAGTATATCCATCGATCTGTCTATCTACCACACATATACACATGCACATGTGTGTATGTATACACCCACATGTGCATATAATTTAACATAATAACTTACATTTACTTAGTGTATTTCAACTTATAAAGCAATTTTCAGATATTGTCTAATTTGTTTCCCCTTGGGATTAACATTCAGTCTAGACCCAAAAATAATTTATATGTTTGAGATATATATATATATATATATATATATATATGTGTGTGTGTGTGTGTGTGTGTGCGTGTGTGTGTGTGTGTGTGTGTGTGTATGGAGTATATGTTATTTGAAAAAAGTAGATGCCTATATGTAGGAGTTACATGAAAATAACCAATTACTTTGGCCATTGCTTCATGAAAATCCTCACCCATATATACACACCAAGGTGTGAACTATATAGTTTAGAAAGAACTACCTTAAAGCCAGTGGAGATGCATTATATCTCCTTGGTCTCAACTAAAATTATAATCTCTTTTGTATTTCTATATATATATATATGTATATATATATATATATATTCTATAGATATCTATAGATCTAATATATATATATATATATCTTTTCTATTCCTCTCTCTATATACATATATATCTGTATGTATACATGAATATATAGGTAGAGAATTTATAGATAAGAAGAGAGAAATAAGAGGAAGGAGGGAAAGAGGAAGAGGGAAAGGAATAGAGAGGGGGAGAAAATCTGAGACAGACATGGACAGAAAAACAGACAGATTTTCTTTTAATATGTTATGTTTTAGAATACAATGGTTCAAAGTAGAGTTTGAAATTTTAAAGGCAATTAAAAATTTATTCTTACTTAAGATTTTGCTTACTCATCAGTGAAACCTGTGATGTGTATAAGTTAGTGTTTGGATTTATATTCTTTAGTGTTGGGTTACTATATCAGAAGGAAAGACAACAAGAGCTGCAGGAAATATATTGCCAAGGACTGTATTGTGGTACAATTTTAAAAACTGATGATGTCAAAGAAAAATGCCTTCCTAATTGGTATTTGTATTAGTAGTCAGTTTGATGCAATTTATTGTCTGTGGATGTTTGGTTTTAAAAAAAAATACTTTATAGATAGTCATTTTTGTGCAGTGTCTGTGCCTGCCAATAAATTGAACTAAGGATGAGCTACACATTGCATGGAGAGAAATATTCCCATAAAATTGGGCATATTTTTCTTTATTTGCAAATGAGTCTTATAAAACTTATTTCCCATTTATCCATATTTTTAAAAAATGACCATTTAAAGTTGCTTTAATTTCCCAAACAATGGTATAATGATAATATAGAGCGATTTATGGTTGCATGAAAAATGTGCACACTGTTTATTGCTAACATTTTTTGGTAGCAGCCCAAATCTAATTTGACCCCTAAGATTAGATACTTAACCTACTGATTAAATATTGACTACTTAAGTGCTAAAATGAATGCTTCTTGAAATGTTTACCTTACCTCAGTAAATGTTAATTTTCTCATATCTTGGAGAGCAAGAAACATTCTCGATATTGAGACTTTAAAATATTTTCACTTGAATATATATATATATATATACATATATGTTTTTATATATATGTATATATATATAATTTTCTAACTACTAATTTAATATTTTTAATCTGATCAGCCATGACATGCCATTTTAAAGTTATTTTAAAGCATTTCTTTACATTAATCAGTTGTGATTTTATAGATAATTGAATGCTTGTTTAAAAATGATGAAATATTATACCCATATTATACACACACACACACACACACACACACACACACACACACACACACACACGAAGTCTGTCATTTATTGCTCCTAATATGAAAGCCTTCTCTCCCAATACAAACCTGCAACTCATCGGTAATTTATAATCTGAAATTATTGCTTTGGTGCTCTGGGATGTCCAATGACTTGTATGATCATATAGTCTATATTTTTAAAAAGCAGGATTTGAACATAATTCCAAGTCTAATCCTCAGTCTACTATTCAATAGCAACATATTGTGATTCTGCATTTAAAATCATTAAATTTTAATGTTGGTATACATTTTGGAGAGTTGAATAAAAATTCAATCCTGTTTATCCCAAATGTAAGTGTCTTGGATACCCATTTAAGCAAAGTATTTGATTATTTGCTAGTCTCCTACCAAGTTGGACAGAACTAAAAAGAAAAACCTAGACTATCCATTCTTAAAATTGTTGATGTTAATACTGTTGTTTTTGTCATCATCATAATTATTTAGCATTCTTATTGAAAAACCTTAAATTCAGTATTATTGTTTTTATATTTCAAGTTCACTATTTGCAGGATAATTTTATAGGTCTTATAATTAAGTATCAGTAGTTACAGAGAAAATTACTCATTTGAAAATCTGAAATATTGGTGTAATATTATTTAAATTATTTAAATATGGAATTAAAAATTGGTATTGGGCCTTAAAAATTGTTCCCACTCCACTTCTGCTTCTTTGTGTCAAATAGTAGTTTTCATTGAAACAAAGTGCTAATGATGATGTGACTCAGGACTCTGTAATCATGAATTTATGATCATTGCCAAATATTCTTCTTGTTTCCTCACTCTTTTCCCAGTCAACAGATGTATCCCTTCTTTTCTTTCCTGAAAATAAATAAAAGGTTTGGATATTAAATCCACAGATCTAAAACTGACTGAGATCTCCATTGTTTTTGTACTCTTAAATATACCTGTTATTCTTTTGATTGATACATGTCTTTTCTATTGTCTAAATACTGCAAAATAGACTAAGCCCCAATCAAAATGTAATTATTATGATAATACAAAAAGTTATATGGCAATTTCTCCCCTTAGGTAATATCTCCTTCAAATCTCAGTGTCTCAAATTATATTTGAATATAAATATCTGATAATAACTTACCCTCAGCAGTACTGTATTACATTCAAGTTATAAAGTGTGTTTTGTATTTAAAGAAAAAAAGATGAGAGCAAGAAATTTAGGATATTAAAAATAGATTCAGTTGATCAGTTTAATTTCCATAGATTACCTCCTTCTTCTAAATGCTTTATAATTTTATATGAATATGTTTACATAAATCAAGTTATAAAATTACTGAGGGCAAAAGCAAAAGAAATATTAAATGAAATAGTAGATATTTCCAGTAATCAAGGCTATTTTTTCTACTGAGACATATTTAATATTTTAAATATATTTGATATATTTATTTTATTTAAATATATTTTATATTTTAATTATTTTTTAATATATTTTTAAAGTTGTAACCACAGTGACTAGCCAATGGGTCTAGACCTTATGAGAATGAACAGCACTATTTGAAGATGCAATTAGCTTGTTACATCTTCTCTGTTTGAAACTTAGCTATCTTTGGCCAATTGGCCTAGGTACATGGAGCAGGCTTACAGGCTACTCTCCCCATTATTACATATTAAAAGCCTAACAGCAAAAACTATGCAAAGCAATTTACTCTAGAAACTCTTGGGAGTTGTATTTGAGAACCTAAGACTACTGTTATATTGTGTGTGGTATTCTGTAATAATGAGATCTTTATTATATTAAAACTGGCTTTTGTGCAATTCTACCCACCTAGTTAATACCAGTCTTTATATTGTGAGACCATGTTTTAAGCAGTTGGCATATTTAGGCTTTTAAAAGACTTTGGGTTATGGGGGAATCTCTGATTTCATTCAAGATTTACTTCCACTTCTATCTTTTACATGAAGCCTATTTGTAATCCCTCTAGCTACTATCCCCTGGTTTCCCCAAAGTTGATATTCATTTTGTATTAGTCATGCATATAGTTGTTTATGAACATGCTACGTACTCCATTAAAATGTAAATTTTTAAAAGTATAGCTTGTTTTTGTATTTTTAAATTGCAATGTATAGCACAGTGTTCTACATATATTAGGGGTTTAATAATTTTTGTTGAATAATTTATTGACTAGCTGAATTTGAAAATGATAGAATAGGTGGTGGCATCTCAAAGTGATGGCTTGATACAAGATGACTAAGATTTAAAGACTTCTCCAAAGATCCAAAAGATCTTTGAAAATGTTTATATTACTTTATATATATATATACATATGTATAATATATATATATATAATAATAAAATGAATATAAAATATTTTATTTTATAAAACCTATATGATTATTAAAATCAAAGAAAGAAGAACAAAAATAAGGAGAAATGTTGAATTCAATTACATAATGGGGAAAATACAGACTTAATTACTTAAAGATTGATGAATAAAATGAAATCTGAAAGTTACATGGAGAAATAAATGGATAACTTTACATGGATACTTTATATGTTGCAGTTCATATTGTCAAATTTTAAATATAGGGACAGGGCTAAAGACTGAACGTATGACCACATTGGAACGAGGAACTCTCAGATGTGGTAAAACTTCTAGCATTATAGTGTACTATTTCTTCATATTATTTTTTTTTGCTTTTTTTTCTGAGGCAATTGAGGTTAAGTGACTTAACTAGGGTCCCACAGCTAGGGAATGTTAAGTGTCTGAGACCAGATTTGAACTCAGGTCCTCCTGACTTCAGGGCTGGTGCTTTATCCACTGTGCCACCTAGCTGCTCCCATAGTATTTTTCTAAAAGTGTTTCCTAGGTTCTTAAGTTTTGGAGTTGTTTTTGTTTGTTTGTTTTTTTCTGAAGATCACATAACTGCTCTGTGGTGTCAGAAGTGAAACTTGAACCCAAGTCTTCCTGGCCTTGAGGCCAATTCTTCATTCACTATCACCTATCATTTCTATTTAGAGCAATAATTAAACAATTGTAAAATATATTTATTTTAATTGGTTTTATTGGAATTGAAAGTTGTTATTAAGTTAAAAATAATAGTTATACAAAATAGACAAGAATTCAATGACTTGTTTTGATTGATAATTAAAGCAGATTTAATGTTCTTGTGTTTCATCACGTTATTATTGCCAAAATAAAATTATTTTTCTCTTTAATAGGGCTACAAAACTAGTATAATAAGGAGATATTGTTTGTCTGACAAGTCATTTAACTCTGCCTCAGTTTCCTCATTTGTAAAATAAGCTGGAGAAGGAAATGTTAACACCTTCCTCCCCTAGTATATTTACCAAGAAAACCCCAAATGGGGTAAGAGTCAGACATGACTGAAAATGATTGAACAGTGACAAAATTAATTTCAATAAAATATTTGAAAAAGTCTTATATTTAGGTGAATAGGATGGGAAAATATGAGCTGAATCCTGCTTTGCAGAGTATATGCAGAGATCATAATTTTTGTACTTAAGTGTAACTCTTGAAACTCATTATCATTTATGGAATATTCCTTTATCACTATCCATCCATAACCTTATCTCCATAAATGCTTGAATTTTACTACCTCTAAGAATCAAATTATTTTCTTTTTTTTTTAATTTTAATTTTTTTTATTTTAAGCTTTTTATTTGTATAACATATGTATGGGTAGTTCCCCAACCTTGATCTTTACAAAGCTTTCCATTACAAATTTTACCCCCAGTCCCCTCCCCTCCCCTAGATGGCAGGAAGTCCACTACATGTTAATAATGTTGAAATGCTTGAGAAGCTATGCAAGAAAAATCCTATCTACAAGAAAAAAAAAGAATCAGAAAAAGGCAACACAATGCAAGCAAATGTCAATAGAGATCATGAAAATGTTACATTATGGTCCATATTTCATGTCCCTCTTTCTGGGTGTATATGGTTTTCTTCAGTGAACAACTGGAACTGGTTTGAGACAATTCTTTATTGCAGAGAGCCATGTCCATCAGAATTGATCATCATGTAATACTGTTGTTGCTGTGCATGATGATCTCCTGGTTCTGCTCGTTTCACTCAGCATCAGTTCATGCAAGTCTCTCCAGGCCTCTCTGAAATCGTCCTGCTGGTCGTTTCTTTCTTTTTTTTTTTTTTTAAATTTAATTTTATTTGCATAACATATGTGTGGGTAATTCTTCAACAATAACCCTTACATAGCTTTCCGTTACAAATTTTTCCCCCCAACTCCCCACCCCTCCCCTAGATGTCAGGATATCCACTACATGTTAATTATGTTAAAATATTGGCAAATCGAATATATGTATACATATTTCCAAAATTATCATTGTTGTGCAAGAAAAATCTTATCTAGACAAACGATATATCAGATAAAGGAAACACAATGTAAGCAAACATCAATCAAGGAGTATGAGAATGTTATATTGTGGTCCACATTTCACATCCCTCTCTCTGGGTGTATATGGCTTTCTTCAGTGAACAATTGGAGGTGGTTTGAAACGTTTCATTGTTGAAGAGAGCCATGTCCATCAGAATTGATCGTCATATAGTACTGTTGTTGCCGTGTATAATGATCTCCTGGTTCTGCTCATTTCACTCAGCATCAGTTCATGTAAGTCTCTCCAGGCCTCTCTGAAATCTTCTTGCTGGTCATTTCTTACAGAACAATAATATTCCATAACATTCATATACCATAATTTATTCAGCCATTCTCCAAAAAAAGGAGGGCATCTATTCAATTTCCAGTTTCTAGCCACTACAAAAAGGGCTGCCACAAACATTCTTGCACATGTGGGGCCTTTTCCTTCCTTGATGATTTCTTTGGGATATAAGCCCAATAGAAATGCTGCTGGGTCAAAGGGTATGCACAGTTTGATAACTTTTTGAGCATAGCTCCAAATTGTTCTCCAGAATGGCTGTATCCGTTCACAGCTCCACCAACAATGCATCAGTGTCCCAGCCCTCCCACAACCCCTCCAACATTCATCATTAACTTTTCCTGTCATTTTAGCCAATCTGACAGGTGTGAAGTGGTATCTCAGGGTTGTCTTGATTTGCATTTCTCTGATCAATAGTGATTTGGAGCACCTTTTCATATGAATATAAATAGTTTTAATTTCATCCGCTGAAAATTGTCTGTTCATATCCTTTGACCATTTATTGATTGGAGAATGGCTTGAATTTTTATAAATATGAGACAATTCTCTATATATTTTAGAGATGAGCCCTTTATCAGAACCCTTAAATGTAAAGATGATTTCCCAATTTATTACTTCCCTCCTAATCTTGTCTAAATTGATTTTGTTTGTACAAAAACTTTTTAACTTAATATAGTCAAAGTTATCTATCTGGTTTTCAATTAAGAGTTCCAGTTCTTCTTTGGACATAAATTTATTCCATCTCCACAGGTCTGAGAGGTAAACTATATTATGTTCCTCTAACTTGTTTACAAAATCACTCTTTATATCTAGATCATGAATCCATTTAGATCTTATCTTGGTATGTGGTGTTAGATGTGGGTCAAGCCCTAATTTCTTCCACACTAGTTTCCAGTTTTCCCAGCAGTTTTTGTCAAATAGTGAATACTTATCCCAAAAGCTGGGGTCTTTGGGTTTATCAAAAACCAAATTGCTATAGTTATTGCCTAGTTTGTCTTGTGATTCTATCCTATTCCACTGATCGACTACTCTATTTCTTAGCCAGTACCAAATGGTTTTGATGACCGCTGCTTTATAATATAGTTTTAGATCTGGTACAGCAAGTCCACCATCTACAGCCTTTTTTTTCAATAATCCCCTTGAAATTCTTGACCTTTTGGTTTTCCAAATGAACTTTGGTACTATTTTTTCTAGATCTGTAAGATAATTTCTTGGGAGTTTGATTGGTATGGCACTAAATAAGTAAATTAGTTTGGGTAGTATTGTCATTTTTATTATATTCGCTCGTCCTACCCATGAGCATTTTAAGTTTTTCCAATTGACTAGGTCTGATTTGATTTGTGTGGAAAGTGTTTTGTAATTTAGTTCATATAGTTCCTGACTATCCCTTGGCAGATAAATTCCCAAATATTTTATACTATCAACAGTTATTTTGAATGGAATTTCTTTTTGTATCTCTTGCTGCTGAACTTTATTGGTAATATATAAAAATGCTGATGATTTATGTGGATTTATTTTGTATCCTGCCACTTTGCTAAAGGTGTGAATTGTTTCTAGTAGTTTTTTAGTTGAGTCTCTAGG
>JAJPUD010005403.1:51076-159842 GCA_023553655.1 Myrmecobius fasciatus
ATTAATAAAAAAATTGATGACATAATCTTGATAATTTCTGTACTATGATTTGTAAAGCAAATAACAACACTTTCAATCCATCACCTACAGTAACGATTCTAGCGATTAAACTGTTAAAGTACCATTGTTTTTGAGTCGGCATGTAATATAGTAGAAGGAATGAATATGAAGACTTAAGTTACTTATCACAATGCAGAATCTCAGAATTAGAAGAGATCTAGAGACCATCTAGTCTAACCTTTACTTGAAACCTGAAATCCCGGTATAACATTTTCCCCCTGAGGCAATTGGGGGTTAAGTGACTTGCCTAGGGTCACACAACTAGGAAGTGTTAAGTGTCCGAGACCAAATTTGAACTCAGGTCCTCCTGACTTCAGGGCTGGTGTTCTACCTACTACACCACCTAGCTGCCCTCCTATATAACATCTTTAACAAGTAATCAAGCTCGTCTTGAAGATATCCAAAATTACTCTAACTCTCTATGCAACCCATTGTACTTCTGGACATCTCTTGTTAAGAGATAAACATCTTAACATATTATGAGTCAAAATTTGCTCTTAAGTAACTTCAGGCTCACTGGTTATACTTCTGCCCTTAAGGGGGACAAGCACATCAAGTCTAATCTCTCTTCCACATGACAAATTTTGAAATATATGCAATGTCAATTGTTTCTTCTTTATAGTCTCCTGGTGGTGAGGCAAAAAGAATATCTATTCAAAGATAAACATCCCAAGCTGCTATAATCAAGGTTCACTTAAGATGATTACAAGTACCATGATTATCATGGTCAATCTCTTCTGAATAGAGCTTAGCTGGTCAATTTTTTTTAAACTGTGGCATCCTTAACACAATTCCCATTTGGGGAATTGGTTTGAACAGTATGGAGAAACTAACACTATTGTTCTTTTTTAATTTTAAAAATTTTTAATTTTTTTAATGCAACAAGACTGCACCAGTTGTTTTGGTTAATCTATGCTATTCATATTAAACACGCAGACCAATAAAATGTGTACCATTCCCACATGAATTGCTATATCATTCTTATGCATTTTTTTAAAAATTCAAACATAAAATTTACAGCTATCCCTATTAAATTACCCATCATTCCAACTTCTATATATCTACTTTTTCTGGCTTTATAGTATTTAAAATTCTGAAGATTACATCTCTCTAGAGTCAAATAATTCCCCAAATTATTTAAAACAGGGCCAAAGACAGCTAAATTAAACTACTACATGGGGCAGCTGGGTGGCGCGGTGTGCACAGAGTGCTGAGCCTGGAGTCAGGAAAACTCATATTCCTGAGTTCAAATATGGCCTCAGATACTTAGTAGCTGTGTGACCATGGGCAAGTCACTTGATGGAGAAGGAAAATGGCAAATTATTCCATGATCTTTACCAAGAAAACCCCCAAGTGGGGAGTCACAAAAAAGTCAGAAACAACTGATCAGATAATTTAGTCTGATTTATTAAAATTCAAGTATTACTTACTAGCTATATGACCTTGAGATTGTAAATTTGCCAAGTTTTAATTTCCTCAGCTATAAAATAAGGAAGGAGAATATTTCTTCAACCTATCTCTAGTGGGTCATTATTGAGATAATCATATGGTTTTTGTTAATTTGGTTATTAATATAATTAATTATGCCGATAGTTTTCCTAATATTGAACCAGCCCTGCATCCCTGGTATAAATCCTACTTGGTCATAGTGTACTATCCTGGGGATGACTTTCTGTAATCTCATTGCTAATATCTTATTTAAAATTTTTGCATCAATATTCATTAGGGTAATTGGTCTACAATTTTCTTTCTCTGTTTTTACCCTACCTGGTTTAGCTATCAGCACCATATCGGTCTCATAGAAGGATTCTGGCAGTATACCTTCTGTCCCTAATTTCTCAAATAGTTCGTGTAGTATTGGAATTAATTGTTCTTTGAATGTTTGGTAGAATTCACATGTAAATCCATCTGGCCCTGGAGATTTTTTCTTAGGGAGTTGGTTAATGGCTTGTTCTATTTCTTTTTCTAATATGGGACTATTTAAATAATTTATATCCTCTCATGTTAACCTCGGCAATCTATATTTTTGTAGATATTCCTCCATTTCATTCAGATTTTCAAACTTACTGACATAAAGTTGGGCAAAGTAACTTCTGATTATTGCTTTAATTTCCTCTTCATTGGAGGAAAGTTCTCCCTTATCATTCTTGAGACTAACAATTTAGAATCAAATTATTTTCGAGATGAAAATTTTAGAAATTGCATTCACCAAATTCAAACATCTATCATTATCATTACTTATTATTTTCTTCTTTAAAATACTAAACTCTATCTCTGACAATTACATGTTTCCTTACATTCATTCTACTAATACCTGTGTGCCCCTGAGCAAGGTACAGCGTGAAGTATATAAGCCCTGTTTGCTTCAGTTTTTCAACTATAAAATGGGTATAGTAACAAAATCAACTTCCCAGGACTATTATGAGGATCAAATGTTATAATATTATATCATTTGATTATTATATCATTATGAAGCATTTAGTACAGTTCTTGGCACATGGTAGATAGGATATAAATATTTTTCCTTGTTTTTTTTCTTTTTATAAACATTTTACTCTACTGATTTTCCTCTTGTTTCTTTTAACTTTTTATATTCTTTATCTTTCATTTCTTTTCCTAACTCTTTGGCAGTCTTAAGGGATCTCTTCTCCATTTATTTTTATTGTCTTGAAATTTTTGATTTTCTTCTTTGGAAATTTAATCCTTTCAAAACTTTTAACTACCACCCTTATGAATAAATGAATAAGCCTTTAATGAGCATTGAATTATATACTTGATATTTTGCTACATGCTGAACAAACAAATATAAATTGGAGGACAATGCCTAACTTCAAAAAAGTTAAATTCTAATAGAGACAACAAATTGTATATAATCCTAAAATTTAGGCTAGGAAAATGGTATTTCCATATCGAAAGCTGCAGGGATATATGGGTCCAATCGTGATATAGAAAAGTACATCTTTTCTAATAACAATATTAATTTTGTAATGAATCTTGATCTGTAAGGCAAGTGGGAAGGTAGTATTGGTAATGCTGCTTTGGAAAAGATGGATGGGGATTAATTAAAACTTGGCTAGAGTCAGGTAGACCTAGTGTGAAATGTGAGACACTCACTATTTAGGATATTTGAGGTGATAGAAGAGGGTTTCAGATCTGAAGATGTTAAGTCTGCAAAGTCAGAATAATGAGTTCAAATGGTCAATAAGTGTTTGAGAACATGACTAGGAAATAAATTTGGGCAGGTGATTTCAATGTTCAATTATCTGAAAACATCTTTTTTCCCCCTGAACTTCTCCTATGGGCACATAGGTAGTTTACTTATACTTTAAATTAAATGCATATAATTCAAATCCTATTATTAAGTTTATTATATTTCTCTTAAGCTTTCTTTTCTGAATTTGCTTATTTTTATCTTTGATACTATCCACTCAGAAATTTGTGATTTTTCCTTGAAATATCTGTCACTCTACAAAATAGTTTTGAAAATTACTAATTATATATAACCTTGGCCAAGATACTTATTCTCTCTGATATTTGGAATAATACATTTGTGGTAATACTTTGAATAATACATTTGTAATCTTTGAAATAATATTTCCCACCTCATGTACAAAAAAAAATGTTACTACAAAATGCAAACCATTTTTTAAACTTTAAAGTGCCAGAAAGATATTAGATATTGTTATTTCCATATTGCCTTAGGATGCAACAGGGACAAAATGATAAAAGAAAAAAGGATGTTGGATTGGGGTCAGAGGAACTGAGTTAAATCCTTGCTCTGCCTCTGTACTCTGCAAAAATCACAAACCTTCTGGCCCTTAGTGTCCAAATCTGTAAAATGAGAAAGTGTTAACATATCACTTCCAAGATTCCTTTCAGTTCCAAGTCTTATTATCCTATATTAAATTGATAGATGTTCCAGAGAGGTAGGTGAAGGTAATTTTTTTTTAATTTTTAGAAATTAGGTGTTATGCCCAGGACTATCAAACTTTGATCCAGCATTGTCTCTACTAAGCCTGTATCCCAAAGAGTTCCTTAAAGAGGGAAAAAGATGTGTGCAAAATGTTTGTAGCAGTTCTTTTTTTTTAGTGGCAAGGAACTGAAAACTGAGTGGATGCCCATCAGGTGGAGAATGGCTGAATAAGTTATGGTATATGAATGTGATGGAATATTATTGTTCTATAAGAAACTATCAGCAGGATAATTTGAAAGAGGCTTACATGAACTGATGCTAAGAGAAGTGAGAAGAACAAGGAAAACACTGTACCATGCAATAACAAGACTATACAATTATCTATTCTGATGGATGTGGCTGTTTTCATAGCAATGTGATTCAGGTCAATTCCAATATTCTTGTGATGAAGAGAGCAATCTGCACCCAGAGAGAGGAGTGTGGGGAATGAGTATGTACAACAACATAGCATTTTCACGCTCTCTATTGATGTTTGCTTGCATTTTGTTTTCAGGGTTTTTTTCCTTGTAGATCCAATTTTTCTTGTACAGCAAAATAACTATATATATATATATATGATTTGTTATGTATTTTAACATAATTTCCATGTATTACAGTTCCTGTCATCTAGGGGAGGGGGTAAGCGTAAGGAGGCAAAAATTTGTAACAGAAAGCTTTGCAAGGGTCAATGTTGAAAAATTACCCATGCATATGTTTTGCAAATAAAAGGCTTTAATAAAAATAAAATAAAATAAAAGCCTTAGTATCAAAAAAGAAAAGAAAAAGGCTTCAACAAAAATACTTATTAAATTGAATTTTATTGAGAAGAAAAAAATTAGTGTTATAAAATTGAACAAGCTACTTTGCATAGTAGTGATTTCCCTGTCACTGAAAATAAAAGCCAGGATAGGTTGGACAATTTTCAAGTAGGATATAGAAGCAATTTTTGCATTCTTTAAAGTAGATGACATTTTAGGTTCCTCTGCCTCAAACATTTTATTATTCCCTTTCTATTCAAGATCTTAAGGATTTATCAATAGTTTAATTGTAATGTATTACTTCAACTAAAAATGTTCTTGATTTTTCAATTATGTTTAATCATTCTACTACTTTCCCATTAAACTATACATTTCATAATGATATAGACATAGTTTCAAGAATAAAAACTTCATGGATTAAGAAAAAAGAATGCCTTATATATTCATACTATTTTCCTTTTGTATTTAAAACCAACTACAGATATGGAAAGTCTAAATAGTTTTCTATGTATATAATTCATACATGTTATATATATTATGAGAATCCCTTATCAAAATTTCTTGAAATTATACAATAATCCAATTCAACAAATATTTAATATCCAATTTGTGCAAAGTATTATACTTTATATGTATAATTTATATGTACTTTATATTTGTAAAAATAGTATTTTGTACCCTCCAAATAATAATAAATAATACATTGCTAGTTTACAAAGTGTATAACCTATTTAAAGTTAATTCTGTTATTTTATATACTTTGATCATTTTAACTTCCTATGCCATCAGAGTTGGTTCTACTTAATATGAACAGTCATCACTTTCTATTTAGTATAGATTTTCAGACTATTAGATTTTCTTTATCAGTCTTTTTATCATGATACCATGTGCAAAGAGTCTGGACTTTTTTTTTCTTCAGTCAAAAACACATTTGGATTCCAGTTTTGTTCTGTGCTCCCTTTCTCATATAAAGCAAATTTATTTTCCTCTCTGGTCTCAGTTTAGTAATTGCTAAAAATGACTAGATGCCTATTTATTTCTTCACTCTATCTCAAAAGTATATGATCTATAGTCTATATGTATTTAGTCAAAATTTTGAAAGTTTCATTTCTATTTTATTTCTGCTGCCCTAAAATAGCAGTCATCTTCTGAAACCTGGATTATTTTGTTAATCATCCTTAATATCAGTTCTCACCTCCCCACAATGCATTCTGCTCATTATTGAATGTTTATTTTTATCACATCTTACTAATTTTTTTAGAATGTCAAATATTCTCCATTTCTTCCAAGAAGAATCAAAATTCCTTAAACCTGACCATCAAGGCCTTCTTAAATTCAGTCAGAGTGAATTATGGCATATTTCCCTCTTTTTATATATTTGTGACCTAAAACAAATATAAATAGCACAGTAAGTTATTGGTAGACTGTACATGACATTCTATAAATCACTTAAATTTACTTTGCCTCATTTTCCTTTTGTAAGAATGCTGAAATAAATAATCTACTGAAAAAATATTATTTTGAATAATAGTTGAAAGTAATTTTCAATATTGAAAAAACACATAAATTGAGAATTATAATGTAATTGATTTTAAAATACCTTTCAGCTTTGTAGTATTTTGCCTAAATATACCTCCTTATTAAACTGTCATAACTATTATACTTTTTGTTCTCAAAAATGATGACCTTTACTAAAATAATTTTTAAAATTTTAAATTTAGAATTATCAACAAGACCTAAATTCTTAGGGTCGAGAGTAGGGGTGGCAGTGAGAACATGGGGACAGGGAAGGAGGAAGTGTTTTATATAAAATATTTTCAGCATTACCATAAGAATACATACCTAGGGGACAGCTAGGTGGCACAGGGGATAGGAAACTGCTTCAAGAATTAGGAAGAGCAAAATTCAACTATGAACTTAGTTACTTCCTCAGCTCTGCATCAAACAAAATCCACATACTTAAGCATTTATTTTGTCATTCTCTATTCAGACAATTCTTGATTAGCTAAATATAAAAGATAAAGATAGAAATCACATTTAGTTCTTATACCTAGACTTTGATAATATTTTGGGTTATTATGTTTTTTAATTCCTTTAGAGATTAATTTGTGTTTCAAAATATATTCTTATTACTCTTAGTTTTGTGACATCTCATTTGTTTTTAATCTATAGGTTAAAAATAACTTTTTTTTAAAACTAGAATGCAAATATAAGAACATATTCAGGTCTCTTTAATTTTGAAATTCCTATCAACTCTTGGGACTATAAAGAGTTGGCTTTTATGTTGCAATACCAGTTGCACAGTTAAAGGAGACTTAACTGAAATGCTTAAGATTAATAAGGGCTTTCATTGATCTCGTTTGGAGCACTGCAGAATCACCACAATAGTACTTACATCTATATTTAAATCAATTAAATCAGGGTTTTTAATTTTGACTTTATGTGTTTATAGGAAACATGTATTGTTTGATATTTAGTTAATGATCTCAGTTGTAAAGTATTTCAATTAATTATTATCTCCCCCACCTGCTAGCATACATCTTCCTGAAATCTGAAAACCTTTTTGGAAGAAAAATATATATTTATCTATCTGTCTGTCTGTATGTCTGTCTATCTATCTATAAACAAATAAATAAAACCTCATCTCATCACTTAAAAACACCATCTTATTCTGATTTAGTTTTAGTCAATTGTAAGTTTATCAATTTTATTTTATTATTCACCTTGGGGAGAAGAATGTATTTTATTCATAAACAATGGAGAAGATAGCACAGTTAAACTTAAGATCAGCTTAGACTAGCCAAACATCTCTAAATAATGAAGACTGTCCCAAACTGGAATGAGTTACCCACCCAAGACCTAGTGAGATTCCCTTCACTGCGATTTTCAAATGAATGCTGAAATAGCCACCCAGAAGAGTTTTTGGAGAAGGGAGTTGCTCTTCTAGTATAGGTTGTACTACATGGACTCGGGTCCATTCCACTTTTGAGATTTTTTTTAATCTTGTGACTAAAAAATTTCAGAAATTTTTATATATTTTTGTTCTAGAGATGATTGTAGAAGAACCTAATGGAGTAAATTTTTGAATGCATGAGTAATGGTATTGTGTAAATTCCAAAAGAAATTACGTAAGTAATTGATTGAGATTCTATTTCCTTTGTAATTGGCGCTATGATGTCAAACATATTTTGTTTATTTACTTTACCTATGCTTGAATTTTTCATTTTTTCAATATTTCCTTACATATTTTTCAGGGCCAGCTAGATAGTACAATTGATAAAGCACTGCCCTGGGACTCAGGAAAGTTTATCTAGCATCAGGCATTTACTAGCTATGTGACACTGGGCCAGTCATTGCCTGCCTCATTTTCCTTAACTGTAAAATTATTTGAAAAAGGAAAATGACAAACCACCCAAATATATTTGCCCATAAAACCCCAAATGGGGTTACAAAGAAATGGACATGACTGAAATGACTGAACAACATCACATTCTATTCCAGAATTACTCTTTGATTTTGTGAAATATCTAAATAGTTATTCTTTTTATTTCCCAATTAATAATACTGTAGTTACTGGGGAATTCATTGCTATATACTGATTATTTTTCAGATCATGAAATTTGTAAAGGATGTAACAAAAACCATAAGAGTGTGTCACCTGAATATAGCGTTGACTTCTGTATAAGTTCTATAACCAGGCCATCCTGAATTGGTACCATTCAATGTAGATATACCTCTATCCTAACTAGTGTGGGCATTTGGGTAGTCAGAATGGTACATTTGTGTAAACATAACTGAATGTATTTCAATTTAATTAAGAGAGGCAAGTTACTCTATCTCCTTTCTTGAATATGAATTCCTTAATTAACTATTTTTATACTCTTCATCCTTGACACAGAAAACAAACAAAATGGAAGTAAAGTAGTTTTACTATCTCTCACTTGACAATACTCACCATCCCATACATTCTGAGTATCTGTCTTGTCTTTTCCTTAGTTCTTCTTTTTCCAACTATAGTTTTCTAAAAAGCCTCCTTTCCTTTTTTAGCTTTCTTTGCTAATCTTATACCTCATTTTTTTTTTTTTTTGCTTTTTGCTTTTTGCTAAGGCAATTGGGGTTAAGTGACTTGCCCAGGGTCACACAGCTAGGAAGTGTCTGAGACCAGATTTGAACTCAGGTCCTCCTGACTTCAGGGCTATACCTCATTTTGAATTTAGAAATGCTTAGACTAGTTTCACAGTAAGAGAAATGCTTTTTAGTCATTCTTTGTTATTTACCCTTGTTTTCATCTTCTGTTGAAATCCTTTAAATATATGTAAATTGGTTGGTGACTTATTTGAGCATCACATAACGGTCTTCAGACAACTTCACTCTTTTTCCCCCTCACATTCTTTCCTTTTGTGTCTTCAGAATTTCATTCATATTTCTCATCTCTCATGAGCTATCTTCCATGTAGAATATTGGTCCCTGGTATTGAACCTCCTTTTTTTCCTTTGAAAGGAAATTTACTTTTTTCAAGTATAGGATACAAATCAGACTTGCCCAAATATATTGAAATAATGACCTGCATTAATTTTCTGTACCATAGTCCTTTTTGTTTATAAGACTTATCTCATTCAACTCCTTTAATGGATGAAAGAGAATGAGTAGACTCCCAGTATCCAGTCCTTGGCATAAATAAAATTATATATGAAATCAGATAATCAATTGCTTCTGAATTATTCATTTAAAGAAAACTATTTTTTTAGCATTTTTTAATTATATTTTTAACTTATCCCTTTCTCCTCAATGTACAAATTTATAATTTCAGATACATTTGAAAGAGTAGTAAAATTATGGAAGTTAATAAGATTTTTAAAATGACAAAAAAGCTTCAGGACAGTAATCACTTCCTCTCAAGATTCGCATGATTTCCAATCTAGAAACCAGCTCTCTGCTAATGAATATCAGATCTAGAACAGAACTTCTACTTGTTAGTTTCTCCAGCTTTAAAAAGATAAATTCCTCATTAAGTTAAATCTAGAAGATTTTACCCACTCTTCCTTTGACTTGAGAGAGCACTTCAATAAAAGTTTAGGTTATTGAAGTCTACCATTACTGTTACAAAACTCCTCTGTGTTAAGCTTGTGATCTCTTTCCCAATCTCTTCATTTATTTTCTCATTTTATCCAAGTAGATTGTAGTATACTCTGATGACAACATCACTTTTATTTATCAATTGCTACTGATCTTCCATCAGATGTTTTCTCTCATGTTTCAGCTTTCGTTTCTGGATTTCTTCACATTAGAATATTTCTGTGATATATAATGCTACACTATTTTTACAAAAATCTGTACTTTTTTTTTCTTTTTGCTGAGGCAATTGGGGTTAAGTGACTTGCCCAGGGTCACACAGCTAGGAAGTGTCTGAGACCAGATTTGAACTCAGGTCCTCCGGACTTCAGGGCTGGTGCTCTAACCACTGCGCCACCTACTGCCCAAAAATCTGTACTTTTGTTAAAAGGAAAAAGCACTTGCTCTGCAACCAGCCGAGAACATTAGTCTAAAATCATTTTTGCCACTATTTATATGATAATGGGTGAGATATTTAACCTCTCAGCTTCAGTTTCCTCATGAAAAATAGTAACAATAACCTATACTACACTAAGAAGCACATAAGATAGCACATATAAACTATAATGTACATAAACTTTGCAATCTTAAAGCACTATATAAATGTCATCTACTATGATGATTATGATGATTATGATAATGTCTCTGAGATTCTTTCTTTATTTGTAAAATGAGGGAATTGAATTAGATGGTCTCTGAGGTTCCTTCTAGCTCTATCTGTGATCCTCTGATCTTATGAAGAAAGCATATTTATCCAGAACCATATTCTAACAAAAGGCTTTATAGAATGGACTTGATAGTCATCAGCTACATAAGAGAAGAAAAGACCATTTATTATGTAAATTTTATTGAAAAATAATAAGCAAGCTTCATAAAGTTCAGCTACTTAACAGCTGTTTTTTCTGACATTTCGACTGTTTGGATGTCACAACAGCATGATTATATTTCTGTCTTTATTATTTAAGTGGGTGAGATGGTGAACATCTGAGTGTGTTTTTTTTTCTCTCTCAGTGTTTGAGGCTGTTCAGGGCTTGAAGCTATATCTAGGAACTGTTCATCAGAAAATTACTGATGTGTCATGGATGGGAGCCATATGGCATATATGGGATATACAATAATTTCAGCATTTCCCATACAGGTCTGAAATAGTGCTTTCTTGATTCATTCAATTTAATAACTGAGTATAATATAGGAAAATATTGACTTTCAATGGACATTTCACTGAGTTTTATATATAGCCAACTAGATAATACAGCAACTAGATAATAGAGCAACTAGAACACTAGCCTTAGCTTCAGAAAGATCTCAGTTCAAGTCCTTCCTCAGATACTTACTAGCTCTGTGACCTTCGGAAAAGTCACCACCTCTGCTTGCCTAAATTTCCTAATTTTAAAATGGGCATAAAATGCCTCCCTATATTTCTGCGAGGATCAGATAAGGTAGTGTCTGTGAACCACTTTGAAAACCTTAAAGCAGTGTATAAATGCTAGTCATCTATTTAGTAAATACATATATATATATGTATATAAATGGAAAGTGTGGCATTTATATAATAGCAAAAATCTTGGGCAGATTATTATTCACACAAGAATTTCATTATTTAAATGCTTCAAGTTTTCCACAATCTGGGCAAAGTTCAAATGACAATGGTAACATTGATTCATACTGAGCTTATATATCTGAAGTCTGCAATTCAATAAGTTTTGGTTTCATTTCAGCAATAGGAATCAAAACTTTTCTATGGTTCAGCAAATTATTTTTCTGTTGCTGCCCTCCATTTAAAAAGAAATGTCATTATATTAGCATTCTAAGGTTCAACATATTTAGATCCTAGTTTGTCCTAAGGTAAAAAGCTATATATACCATATGCCAGTGGATCTGTCATATTATAATAGTAATAATAAACTAAGCCATAAAAATGTAAGGCTCTATCAACCTACAAAAACATGAAATATATCATGGCAACATATTGTCTCCTCTGTGAAGACAAATCTCTATAAGCAGAAAGAAGAACATTACTGATAGATTATGAATTCTTTGTCCATGGCAATTCATAAAACAAAGAAAAAATACAAATCGATATATAGTGCTATGCATTCTTCTTACATTTTCATAGTGACAATGATAGAAAATCAGGCAAAGAGTAGTATGGAATAGTTTTTAAATTACCATTATAAGCAATGATTTGGATCATGATACTATATGTGCTAGATTTTGTTTACCTATATTTGATTTAGTATTCAACCAGAAGAGGAAGTAAACCAAGTCCATGTTGATATTCTTGATATAAATAAACCCAGGATCTATAAGGTACTTGCAAGTAAAAGCATAGATAACTTACAGATTCTTCTTGGAATTGCAGATGATAAACAAATTAAAGAAAGAGATTATAATTTTTTCTAGTAAATTTATAAATATATGTGTACACAATACTTTATGAATCATAGAGAAAAATCAGAACAAAAGGGAAAAAACCATGGGAGAGATTAAAAAGAAACAGAACAAAAACAAGAGAATGTAGCATGTGTTGATTTACTTTCAATCTCCTTAGTTCTTTTTGTTCAATACAGATGAAATTTTCTGTCCAAAATTCAGGGGGATTACTTTGAATTACTGAACCACTGAGAAGAACCAAGTGTTTTAGAATTGATCATTGGACATTCTTGCTACAATTGTATAAAATGTATTTCTGGTTCTGGTTGTTTTGCTTAGCATCAGTTCATGTAAATCTTTCCAGGCCTTTCTAAAATCAAGTTGGTCATCATTTTTATAGAACAATAATATTGTATTATCTTCATATACCACAACTTGTTCAGCTATTTCCCAATTGATGGGCATCTACTAATTTTCCAGTTAATTGCTACCACAAAAGAGATGTTACAAACATTTTAGCACATGTGGATCCTTTTCTCTCCTTTAAGATTTCCTTGAGATAATGGCACTGCTAGGTCAAAGAGTATGCCCAATTTTATAGCCCTTTGGGCATAGTTAGAGATTGCTCTCCAGAATTGTTGGATAATTAGTGTCCCAGTTTTCCCAATCCCCTCCAAAACTTTTCATTATCTTTTCCTATCATCTTAACCAATCTGAGAGGTGTGAGGTGGTACCTCAGAGTTCTTTAAATTTGCATTTCTCTAATCAATAGTGATTTAGAGCTTTTTTCCCTATAACTGAGTAGCGTTTTGATTTCGTCATATGAAAATTTTCTGTTCCTATCCTTTGACCATTTATCAATTCGGGAATGACTTATACTGACAAATTATATATTATATAACAAGATTCTCTAAAATCTTTTTATTCTCACTCTCCCCCCCTTCCCTGTATGTATGTGTATATATGTACACATATAAATGCATAGGATTTACATATACATACATATTTATATCAGTATTTCCTTTCCTATTTTGCTCACTATCCTTCTCCCCTCTCCAGAATCTGAGTAAAAGTGATTGATGGATGTTATCATTTTTCATCTACATATGTATATGCAAGTATACATACATACATGTGTGTGAGTTCAGCCATATTTGTATATAAATTTATGTTTGTATCTACGTTTGTGTGTGTATGTATGTGTACATACTAAATGGCTACAATGCAAAAACATCATATAGAGTACTTATATATGGTTTGGTTCTCCAAATGCTCCGAAATTATGTTAAGAATTCCTTAATGACATTAAATGCACATTAGTCTATCAATCCACAAAGGGAAAATAACTGATAAGGAATTCAGACCTTTATATAGATAGTAATCTTTATTTTATTTACATATATTTAGATTAGCACTGAATATAGATAGTGTACTAGTCATTGTATTTCAGAGCAAGGGGATAATAACATAACATTTGAGAAATTATACAGTACATTCAGTAATTCAAAACTCTTCCTTTCTAGCAAATTCCATCTTTAAAATGTCCACATTTTCCCGAGTGATGTTATATCATAATAAATCATGGATCATCACAATCCCTAAATAATCAAAATTGTAACACTTCAACGGAAATCAAAAGGCAAGGTGAGTTCAAGAAGGCTAAAACATCCCAAAAGAAAGGGGAAGAAATGGAATAAAAAATCATGTATGTAATAATAATAATTCATATAATAAGATAAATGATATGCAGTAATAGTATTGAAGTGGGATTCACAAAATATTAAAATACCCAGTGGAAAGTCTCTATTGTGAAGATTTATAGAAAACTATAGGCAAAAGAAATCACCCAGGAAATGAAGATATGGATAAATTTTTATTGTCCTGAAAAGAGGGAATATTTATGTTAATGACATAATAGATCCTCCAAAGTGTAGTGGAAATAATTGTCTAAAAGGTAGGCAAGGTTATTTGATGAATTGATGTTTGGGTTGCTGGTAATTCATGGATGTTTAACCCAAAAGAGAGTTAGGCTCTTTTTGTACTTCTGTTTTATTCTCGCTTTTTAAAATGTGCATTCTACTTATTTCTATGGTAGGACAGACAGCTTAAAAAATCAGTAAATAACAATGGCAAGAATTGTCACAATGTATGAGTACTTCCAATAGTGGCATCAAAGCTCTGATCATTTTTCTATTCAGAAATCTAGTATTCATATTTTTCTTTCTTGCTTGGTTTAAAAAATGCCAAAGATATTAGAATTATAAAAAGAGATACAGTTAAATTGTCAACATTGCAGCATATTACTATCTTCCTTTAAAATAAGAATAAATTCTGCAGTAGCAGGAAAGGTAACAAAAAGTAAAGAATATCCTCCTTTGGCCAGTGGAAAAAATAAGATTCTAGAAGTACTTTTAAAGTTGCTGGTGCCAACACATACCAAGAGAAGATCTAAATGGGTTCATGATCTAGATATAAAGAGTGATATTGTAAGCAAATTAGAGGAACGTAGTATAGTTTACCTCTCAGACCTGTGGAGATGGAATAAATTTATGTCCAAAGAAGATCTGGAACTCTTAATTGAACACTAGATAGATAATTTTGATTATATTAAGTTTAAAAGTCCCTGTACAAACAAAACTAATGCAGACAAGATTAGGAGGGAAGCATCAAATTGGGAAATTATCTTTACATTCAAGGGTTCTGATAAAGGCCTCATTTCTAAAATATATAGAGAATTATCTCATATTTATAAGAATTCAATCCACTCCAGTAAATAAATGGTCAAGGGATATGAACAGACATTTTCAGATGATGAAATAAAAACCATGTCTAGTCATATGAAACGTTGCTCCAAATCACTATTGATCAAAGAAATGAAAATTAAGACAACTCTGAGGTACCACTACATACCTGTCAGATTGGCTAAAATGACAGGAAAAGATAATGATGAATGTTGGAGGGGATGTGGGAAAGCTGGGCCACTAATACATTGTTGGTGAAACTGTGAACAGATCCAACCATTCTGGAGAGCAATTAGGAGCTATGCTCAAAAAGTTTTCAAACTATGTATACCCTTTGACCCAGCAGTGTTTCTATTGGGCCTATATCCCAAAGAGATCTTAGAGGAGGGAAAGGGACCCACATGTGCAAGAATGTTTGTGGCAGCCCTTTTGGTAGTAGCTAGAAAATGGAAACTGAATGGATGCCCATCAATTGGAGAGTGGCTGAATAAATTATGGTATATGAATGTTATGGAATATTATTGTTCTGTGAGAAATGACCAGCAGGACAATTTCAGAGAAGCCTGGAGAGACTTGCATGAACTGATGCTGAGCGAAATGAGCAGAACCAGGAGATCATTATACACAGCAATAACAATATTACATGATGATCAGCTCTGATGGACATGGCTCCCAGCAACAAAGAAATGTCTCAAACCAGTTCCAATTGTTCAATGGAGAAAGCCATATACACCCAGAGAGGGGGATATGAAATGTGGACCACAACATAACATTTTCATGCTCTCTATTGATGTTTGCTTGCACTGTGTTTCCTTTCTCTGATTTTTTTTTTCTTGTAGATAAGAGGTTTCTTGCACAACAACTTGTCAAGTATTTTAACATTATTAACATGTAGTGGACTTCCTGCCATCTAGGGGAGGGGAGGGGACTGAGGGTAAAATTTGTAACAGAAAGCTTTGTAAAGATCAATGCTGAGGAACTACCCATACATATGTTATGCAAATAAAAAGCTTTAATAAAAAAAAATAAAGTTGCTGGTGCCACATAGTGCCTTTCATTTCACCCATTCAGAAATTCTGTTTTACATTTTGACCATGTTTTAAGACAGTAGAAAATAACAATCATTCTTCCCCTTTGCCTTCCTTGACAATTTTTATGTTGTCAAACTAATCTTTCAATGAATTACAAAAGAAAAAATACCATTAAATATGTTAGTTCTATTATGTATATCTTTAAGATCATATAGAATTAGAACTTGAAAGAACCTTAAAGATCATGAAGAGTGATCCCCTTATTGCTTTTTTTTTATTTTCAAAACATATGCAAATAAATTTTTCACCATTGACCCTTGCAAAATCTTGTGTTCCATTTCCCCCCTCTCCTAGATGGCAAGTGATCCAATATATGTTAAACATGGTAACATGTTAAATATATGTAAATCCAATATAAGCATACATGGTTCTAGTTCTTGCTGCACAAGAAGAATCAGATCAAAAAGGAAAAAAAATAAGAAAGAAAATAAAATGCAAGCAAACAACAACAAAAGAAGTGAAAATGCTACCTTGTAATCCACACTCAGTTCCCTCAGTCCTCTCTCTGGGTGTAGATGATTCTCATTATCACAAGATAATTGGAACTGACCTGAATTGTCTCATTGTTGAGAAGTGCCACATCCATCAGAATTGATTATCATATAATCTTGCCATCGGCCGTGTACAATGAAATCCTGGTTCTGCTCATTTCACTTAGTATCAGTTAATGTAAGTCTCTCCAGGCCTCTCTGAAATCATCTTACTGATTGTTTCTTATGGAAAAATAATATTTCAAAACATTCATATACCATAACTTATTCAGTCATTTTCCACCTGATGGACATCCACTAAATTTCTAGTTTCTTATCACTACAAAAAGGGCTGCCATAAACATTTTTGCACATGTGGGTCCCTTTCCTCCTTGAAGATCTCTTTGGGATATAAGCCCAGTAGAAACACTGCTGGATCAAAGGGTATGCACAGTTTGATAACATTTTGACTTAGTTCCAAATTATTCTTCAGAATAGCTGGATTCGTTCACAATTCCACCAACAATGTATCAGTGTTCCAGTTTTTCTACATCCCCTCCAACATTTGTCATTTTATTTTCCTATCATCTTAGCCAATCTGAGAGGTATGTAGTGGTACCTCAGAATTGTCTTAATTTGCATTTCTCTGACAAGTAGTGATTTACAATACCTTTTCATATGACTAGAAATGGTTCCAATTTCTTCATCTGAAAATTGTCTGGTTATATCTTTTGACCATTTATCCAATTGGAGAATGGCTTCAATTCTTATAAAAATGAAGCCTTTATCAAAACCCTTAAATGTAAAAATTTTTTCCCAATTTATTCTTTCTCTTCTAATCTTGTTTGTTTTAGTTTTGTTTGTACAAAAACTTTTTTAACTTAATATAATCAAAATTATCTGTTTGGTATTGAATAATAAATTAAAGTCCTTCTTTGCTCACAAATTCCTTCCTTCTCCACAGATCTGAGAGGTAAACTAACCTATGTTCTTCTATTTTACTTATTATCTTTATATCTAAATCATGAATCCATTTAGACTTTATCTTGGTATATGGTGTTAGGTGTGAGTCAATGCCTAGTTTCTGCCATACTAGTTTCCAGTTTTCCCAGCAATCTTTGTCAAATAATGAGTTCTTATCCCAAAAGCTGGGATCTTTGGGTTTCTCAAACACTAGATTGCTATAATCATTGACTATTTTGTCCTGTGAACCTAACCTATTCCACTGATTGACTACTCTATTTCCTAGTACCAAATTATTTTGATGACTGACCACTGCTTTATCATATAGTTTTAGGTCTGGCACAGCTAGGCTACCTCCATTGGCATTTTTTTCATTAATTCCCTTGAAATTCTTGACTTTTTGTTTTCCCAGATAAACTTTGTTATTATTTTTCTAGATCTGTAAAATAATTTCTTGGCAGTTTGATTGGTATGGTACTAAATAATTAGATTAATTTAGGTAGTATTGTCATATTTATTATATTCACTCAGCCTATCAATGAGCACTTGATATTTTTCCAACTGATTAGATCTGAATTTATTTGTGTGGAAAGGACTCCTTTGTTTAGTGGAAGTGTAAACTGAGGTAGAGAAAGTTTTAAAAACCCTATACAAGATCATAGAGCTAGAAAAAAATCTAAGGGAGATTTCCCTGTATGTGTTTTGGACTTTAAGATTGTCACTTACAATGCCTTTTTTATTTTTTTATCCTATTTGTTCTATAAGCTCATCATATTTCTTGTAACAAGAGGTTGATTACATTTGTATGGAATTTAATGGAAACAGTAAATGTTAATGGTAGTTACATTTCTATCATTTCCATACTATAAAGAGAAGACCAGTCTTGCACCATTATATTGTCCCTTCATACATATGCATTTATATCTGTTCCTCAACCTATTAAATGTAGGATCTTTCTTAAGAGATAGACTGCTATATGTTTTTTGGACTAAGCAGGGGAATTTGGATATTCCAAAAGTATGTTACAAAGCTGACATATCATATTATATGCCCTGTACTATAGCAACTAAGATGGTTAAAAATGACAATGAAATTGCCCATCAAAAGATTTGTTTATGTCATGTAACAAAATAGAAAAAGAACACTAAACCAAGAGCCCATTTCAGTGAGGTGTCAGGTGATTAAAACATTATAAATTCATTGTCATGAATGTTTTTCTTAGACTCATGCCTAAAAATGTGTATATTTTAAATTGGTTGAATAGTCTCAGATTGAACTCTTGGTCTTTGAGGTATTTATAGCAGCAAAATTGACTTTAATATTCTCATTTTGTAGTCAAAAATATGTCTTTACAAAATAGTTTCCAGTGAGTATGTGAAATTCCTGTGTTTCTGCTTATCACTTTGGTGAAATGTGCAGCCTTTATCACCCAGATAAATTTCTTAGGACGATTCCTTGTCAGAGCAATAAAAACGTTCTTGACTAAATTTAACAAAGCTCAGAAAAGCCTTGCTTGGTATTCTGTGAAGCAAAAACATCATTGGAGGATAAATGCAAAGGGAGTTAGAGATCTTAGTCTGCATACCTGAAATCACTTAAGAGAAAGCACAGTAGAAGTTCTGAGTGACAGCAAGGTAATTAATTGGTGTTAAAATAATTTGGAAAAGTAGCAAGAGCCACTGCTACAGTTTCTAAAACAGTGTTATCCACAAACTTTTAAGGGGGGACAAAGCATAAAACAGAAGAAAGCCTAGAGAAACCAAAATTATTAACTTTTTAGGGAATTTTTAAAGCCAGTCAGAATTTGCTGATTTTGAATATTCTAAATGGTTAATATCTTTTAAGGCATGATTGCATATATATGTATGTACAATATGTGCACCATGTGTTTGCACACATGTTAATTATACACATGTATGCATGTTTGTGTGTGTATAAAACATAAACATGCATTTCAATATGCAATACAGTGTTATATGTATGTACATGTGTACATGATTATAACCATGCACATATGAATGTGCACATATACAAGTGAATGTGCATGTATACACACACACATATATATATGCATATATAGTATATAAGTTTTCTTTTCTTTATTGAAAGTGTTAGTAATACACTCGTCACTGAAAATCAGATATCGAGGAAAATTTATTAAAGAAGAATCTTAAGGAATCATTTTAGCATTTCTGACCAGAAGTAGGGCCCCAATCCTCTTCAGGAAGAGGGAGCACTGAACACACAAGTGGGAGAACCTTTATAGTTGCTGCTGTGGCACAGCTCTTCCCTTCAGAGCATGGATTGGTCCATTTCTTCTAGATTACAATCTTTCTGATACCCACTACATGTTTCCCCTTAATATGCATAAAACATGCCCCCCCATCATACATTCCATGTTCAAAAATGGCAGAAAACTCCTACAGGGTGTTTTGAACATTCAATTAGTTTATTAAGCAGGCACAGGAGTGATTTGGTCAAGTCCTATCTGAAAACCTCTTGGCCAGGGGTACCCACAGTCCCACACTACCTCAGAGTTTGCAACACTGTGGAAACCCAACTTTTCAGCATTTCTCTCAAAAATATAACTGTTCCTAAGTTAAACCTTGCCAATTGAGGCAAGTGCTCTAAACCAAAAGCTTTCATTTTTTCTAGAACTTAAGTTGCATTCCAATGAATGGCAAGGTTGAACTGCATACTTCCTTCACTCACTTCATTCTACATCAATATTGTCTAAGGGAAGGACTAGATTATTTCTATCACAGGGACTTCTGAGTCTCTTGAATGCTGTGACTATATATTTGAAAGGGATGGAAACCGTTAGTACAAGCCTTGTTCTGTTCTGCATGATGATTCAAACTAGAAAAAAATTGGGGCTAAGCAATGTTTTGAACTAGAGAGGATGTACTTATGTGCTTTACTATCATAACCTGCTCTCAAAATCTAGACCAGTGCCCCAGAAGATGTGGTATAATAGAAAACTATGTGGTGTAATTTATATGGTAGGATCTGATACCTATGCATTGTTCTGTGCTTTCAGGGTATTTTTTACCCTAGATAATCCTATAATTAATATTTTCCTCTAATGTAACTGATATTTCCATAAGCACATTCATTTGTAGAATGTTTTGGTTCTAGATCAGGCTCACCCAAGACCTTATAAATATATTATTTGTCCATGTTTTAATTGGCAAAGGAAACAACAGGATATCTGCTTATATTTCAGATCATTTCTATCATTTCACCTAGTCTGAATCCTTTTGGGATGGTATCAGATTTACAGAATTTGATGGCTGCTCATTATCTACCCAAGCACCAGATATAAACTCATTCCCTAATACTTTAAACATACTATAATATTGTTCTTTTCTCTGCCCCTTCATATTTATGTTTGGAGGTAAAATTGCTTTATGTGAAAACTGCCCCAAATTCTTAGTTGGTCGCAGAATTTCCCCTTCTAGATAATAGGTTTGAGTTTTGTCATATTGTGGTATGCTTAGAATTGTGGTATACTTCAATTAGCAAACACTTGATAGGCATTTACTATGAGTGAGGGCACTGTGGGCAATCTATGTACAGTTAACTTGAGTGAAAACAGTTCCTTTACTAATGTTGGTAAGCAACTTCTTTGCAACTCATCATCTCATAGAGTTGCATATGGCATTGAGAGATTATGTGACATAGGGTCACATAGTCTCAAATACTAGACTTGAATCCTGCTCTTCCTCGTTTTAGGGACTTTATATGAGTCTGCTGATAGAAAGAAAAGAATAAAACTGTCTATGTCCTCAAAAAATCTGCATTCTGTCAGGGGAAAAAGCATCTACAAATATGGAAAGGAATAAGCTCATTTAGTGCTCATTATCTGCTTGGTACTGTTTCAGAGACTTATAAATATTTTCTCACTTGAACTTCACATTAACTGAGGAATATAGTTTCCATTATTATTTCAGTTTTACAATTGAGAAAACTCAAGTATACAGAGGTTGAATGACTCATTGAGGATTTCACCACTAGTTAATGTCCCAGTCTTTTTGAAGTAAGGTTTTGTGCTTCATCTGTTGTGTTACCTAGATGCTGCATAAGTAAGGTGTAAATTGGTAAATTGGTAAAATTGGTAAAAGTTTTATGAGGATAAAGAATATGTCATAGACACTTTAAAATATTTATTGGCTCTTTATCTAATTGAGTGTGAAGGAATTGATTAGAGAGTTTCCAGCATAAGAAAATATGACTGACTTTTGAATAATAGAGTAGAAAGTTAGATCAAAGACATAGAAGATTTGCCTATGAATGATAGATATAACATGAAGATATTGCCAAGTCAGGGAAAAGGTTCAACCTAAACTCCTTGGGTGGAGGAAGGAACAGAGGAAGACATGAAATAGGAAAGAATGGTGAAATGGAAAAGAAAGGCATGAAAGGTAAAGAGGTATCAAAGACAAAAGTTATTCCTCACAATGTTACAATATTATCTTGGCAATTTAATCTTGCTTAGTTCTGATTACATATTAGCCTCATCCAAGAACCTTATAAATGCGTACCATTAGTCACAAAAGGGACCAATAGAAATATATGTCCTCCTATTGGAATAACAGACAAATTTTATTCTCTTAAAGGAGCTGTGTGAAGATTCATAACTAGTTATTAAAAATCTGACTAAGAATTCTGCCACCTCCCCAGGGATGTTCCTAGGATTTTAAGACTCCAAAGCTATGCCGGGAACCCCTCCAGTAATTTGAAATAGATTCCCTTGATATCATTTGGAGAACAAACAAGATTGTGCAATGTTATGTTGGTAAATATTTAACAACCAGCTCTCTGAGAATCTCATGGGGAATGCCCATGAAACAGTTTTAAAATTCATCTGCCTAATTAACATATTGCCCATCACTTTTTTATATCTAGACAATCAGCAATATAATGAATCAGTCCTTGATTTGTAGAAGTTGCTAATTACTAATGTATAAGTGCTCAAACTGAAAATTTTACAATCGTTTTTTTTTCAGTCATTTGGAAGTAACTCCAGCACAGAACTAGGATAGTCTCACTTTGAAAATCTATTATAAATAGAAGTTCTAAAAATATCTGCAATAAGAATAAATAAATGAATCATAAAGGAACTGATAAGTGATCCAGTAAGAAAAAAACTATATTTCATAGAGCATTTTCTACCTTAAAAGATTATCTTTCCTTCAGAATCATTTCTTAAAACTCTATAAGCTCCATTTCCCTTTTTTATGACATAAATCTGACAAAACTTAAAGTAGCCTTTGTATTTTAACAGTCAGAAAATTTCTCTATCCAATTAAGCCTCCCTTATCTTAATTAGCCTAATTTATATCTTCTTTCTATCCTAATCAACCCTAGTCTAGAAATAGCTATTCCCTCACTCCCATGTTTCTGTCAGTTTTTTTTTTTTCACAGCCTCTTTACAGCTGTCAATCCATAGCAAGACTTAAAACTGCATTAGTTCTATACTAATTCACTGCCTTGAAGGGTCATACATTCTTCTTTATACACATTACTCAATCTGATACAAGGCACATTTATTCCAGATAGATCAAACATCCTCCACTGCCTAACATTATTCCTGACAAACATGGCTTCATGATACATCATAACTAAGTCACGACGTGATGCCCTTCAGAATAACAGAGGAACCTCTGAGGAACACATTAGACTCTCCTTTCAATATCGTATTTGTTATAGAGGCCCTGTGCCCTTCTCTTCTCCAATAATGGAATATATCATCAGCAAAGCTTGAGAAGACATGCTGAGCATATTATACAGGGAAACCAGGAGCTTATGAAGAGGTAAGAATGGGGAACATGAGAAGGTATGAGACCTGGAGAAGACTGTATGAATACGATATTGCCTGCTAAAAAATTTAAGCAGCCACAATGTACAATTTTGGTACCTGATATAAGTAGCAAATAAATATGCTGTCAAATAATTTTGTAAGGGAGTTTTTTTCAGAGGGAGGGAAGGAGGAAGCCAAAACATTGCCAGTCTACTTAAACAGTGTTGGGGGAAGAACAGGATGTTGCTGAGCAGGTAAGGATCTCATTTTGGAAATGAACTTAACATCTAAAATTCTTTCTAATTCTAAATCTATGGTCCTATAATTTAAAAACAGACAGTTGGAAAAACCCTTCCTTTTTTTTTTAAGGAAACATGGTTTTTATGAGAATTGAGTTTTTAGAAATTGAGGATATTTTAGGAAAAAAATGTGAGTGTTGTATACGTATATTTATTAGGAATAGTAAATCAGCAAAGCATCTCAAATACAAACAGATCTTTAAAACTGGAACTGGACTTTAAAAATTGTTTCCCCCCTTAAACTGTAAACTCCTTGAAAGAAAATATTTTATTTATAATTAATTATTTATTTCATTACCCCCAGTGCCTGGCAAATGGTATTTAGTGCTACAAAAATTTCAATTTTCTTGTTATAGTCTCTTGCATGAGATACCTTGAAAATCTGATTATCTGATTTGTCCCTTCAAGATGGATTTCTTCTTTTGATATTTCTTTTAATCCAGTAGCTCTTCCAAAATACATTTTATGTGCTTTCCTATTGGTCTTTCTTCAAATAGGACAAGGCTTGAGGTTTTAGAATCCAAATGTGAGATATTATAAAGAGACATAAAATCACGTTGAGCACCTTTGATCTAATAAATCAGTTAACCAGCACAATGGTTAGGGCATTAGATTAAGATTCAGGGAAACCAGAATACAAATCCTGCCTCTGAGACTATCTACATGGATCTAAGTAAATCAGATAAGCATTTAAACTTAAGTCCCTTCATCTATAAAATAGAGGTGATAATATTATAATGCCTATCTCACAGAATTGTTCTGAAGACTAATTGAGATGATTTTTGTAGAGGATTGTAAAAGTCTTCCATTATTATGATTATCATTATAATATTGATTATTATAGAGAGAGGCAATTGATATTTCAATGAATAGAGCACCAGGCCTAGGGTCAGGAAGATTGTAAATCTAGCCTCAGATACTCCCTAGTTATATGATCCTAAGCAAGTCACTTAACCACTGATTACCTGGAAAAAAATGAATTTCTTAGATCCATTGGAGAAGGAAATGACAAACTATTTCAATATTTTTGCCGGAAACCCAATATAGGGTCATCTGAACAACTGAAATATCTGAACAACAAAAACATGATTATGGTGGTAATGAGAATAACATAAGATGAGAAAGTCCATTGCTTCAAATATGAAGAAGTAACAAAGGGAAGAAGGAAAATCAGATATATGGATTTTGTGAATTTAATCCAGAAAGTATCATCTATTGAAATTACAACTTTGTTTCTGTCAGTTAATGAGCAATTATTTTGATTAAGAGAGAAGATAGAAAATCTGAACAAGAGAAACAGAGATAATCAAGGGGACATCACTTACTAAAACCCATATGTATACTTTGTCATTTCTACAAAGATCTAAAAAAAATGATACATATCTAAGGTTGAAGAAGATATGAGAAAGGGACAAAAATCCTTGCAGCTTAGTTTCTATTGTAAATTACATTTTCACAATGATAGAGAAGACTAAAAGATATAAGGAATACAAGAATATTGCTGTATATGTTTATTTAAAAAAAAAAGAAAGAAAGAAAAAATTGCTTTAGAAGTGAAAAACTCAGCCTGAAAGTCTCTCCTTCAAAAAATAATGCTGTAAAAATGTAAAGAACATCAATGGCTCCCTGGTAGATGTACTATAAGTATAATATACATTGCTATTGATGAAAAAATAAAACATGGAGATATATTCTCAATAAGGGTTTTTGTTTCTGTTGTAGATGTTGCCCTGCACAGAGCTCAGATGAAAGAGGAATTCCTTTGAGATATTTTCTTTTCTTAGTGATAAAATGCTTATTTAATGTAAATGTTTATTCTTTTCCATTCCCTTCAACCCTCAAACCCCCAAATTCCAATTAAATGTCCTTCCATTCCTTCCACTGTATCCTCTGGAATGTTTGAGGGGAAATTTATTTTTAAATAAGTTTATACTTTCATATGCATATGTATCATAGCTTGTAATATTTAAAAGTCTGCTTGATTTGGAGTAAGAAGAGACCTGTCCATAAATCATGCCTCTGGCATAAATGACATACACATAAATTGTATAACCACTTAGCCATTCTGAGTCTCTGTTTCCTGTTCTAAGGGCATGCCACAGCTAATAGCAGGGTCAAGGGTCATAGCCAAGCATTAGCAACTAGAAGCTGAGCCAGGATTCAAACCCATCTATCTATTCAAAATGTGATTTTTCCACTATGGATATTGCTTTTGTTGTTATTGAAAAATTGGAATATATACCCTCCTTTCTGTCAAGATAGCTGACATTCAATTAAATGCAACTTTACCCTAAATACTATAACAATATTCTTTTAAAAAATTATCTGTATTAATTAATAATGGTTTCTTCATTACTTTGCTAAGGCTAGCCAACCAAAAAAAACAACAAATCAAGCCCTGTTGTGTAACATTTGTAGACTTATGAGGTGTAAATACTCATATTGAGAATTTAACTATCATCTTCCAGGAACCAGATCAAACTACTTCCAGCATGCCCCTATGGCTTTATTATTATTCACTCAGTCCTTTCTTAGAAAATGGGGAATTAAAAGCAATTAAAAAGAATGGATTTGGATCAAACCCATTAATGATATTTCTGTGAACTTGACCAAATCTCTTAACCCTCTCTGTGCCTCAATTTCTTCACTTGTAAAATGAGAAGATTTAACTAGATGGGCTCTCAGATACATTCATGTTCAAGACTTGTCATACTCTGCTTGTAACTAATATAGGAATCTTCAAAATATAAACTCAGGGAAAAGGTTTTGGTAGAGTCTCAATCACTGGTGTCAAACTCAATGGGAATGGCTGACTATTGACCAAGAAAACTACAAAATAACAGTATTTATGTTCATTTCATTTTCATTTATTTTGTTAAATATTCCAAATTACATTATAATCTAGGTCCTTTGTGGAACTCCTTGAAATTGCACGAGTCTGGCATCTCCATTATGGGTTATCTCTAAATTATCTGCATTCATTTCTCCTCCTATTCAGAATAACTAATTGCTAAGCTTCAAATGGCTATGTAGTGTAGTAAAACAAACTAGACTTGGCAATAAGAAACATGGATCAAAATTTCAGCTCTAATCCAAACCAGTTGCACATCCATGAAAAATTCACTCCACTTCTCTGATGCTCATGTCTTCCTCCTCTGTAGCTATAAAATATAGACCTAGTTATTTACATATTATCTCCCCTATTAGAATGTGAGCTCTTTCATCAGTGGGGTAGTAGGTTTGTCACTTTCCCTTACATACTAAGACTGGCACATAAGGGCTTAATAAATGAATATTAACTAACTTCTATCAAATGGAAATCACAATATTTGGGATTGTTATAAGAAAAAGCATTTTGACAATCTTGAAATTCCTTCCTTCCTTTTCTCCTTCCCTCCTTTCTTCCTTCCCCCTTCCTTCCTTCCTTCTCTCCTTTATTTATTCTTTTCTTCCTTCTTTCCTTCTCTTCTTCTTTCCCTTTCTTCCTTTCTTCTTTCCTTCCTTCCTTCCTTCCTTCGATTTTCCCTTCCTTTCTTTTTTCTCTCCTTCCTTCCCTCCTCTTGGAAGAAGACATGAAGCTAAATGGGAAAGATAAATGACAGAATCAGGAAGAAAGGAAACAAAATAAAGACTCCATTTGTTTTTGAACAATCAACTTTGCCCTTGCAGGATAGAGAAAGTTCAGGTAACAATTAGTATTAAAAAAAAAAAAAGTCCTCAAGATTTTTGTTTTTAAAATTTTTAAGAGATTACAAGCAGAAATTAATGTAAAGCCCCAAACAAAAAGATTATAATCCTACAGAACACTGCCATAATCAGACTATAACTATATTTTAAACTCAATTTTGGGCAGCTACATTTTAGGAAGGACACTCCTATCCAGAAAAGTAACCAGGATGGCATGGGAAAGTGAAAATGTTGCTCTTTGATGATCCTATGAAGCAAGATGGAATATTTGACTGGGAGAACAGAAGATTTAGGGGAAACATGGTTTAATAATATTCATTTGATCACGGTAAGAAAAAACAGAAGCATTCTGTGGAGATTGCAGAGACATTGATTTTTATTTGATATAATGTACACTGTGTTCTCCAACAGTCAAATGGGTTATCTCAGAAGACAGTGAGTTTGCCAGTAGTGAAGAACACACACAAACATACACACATATACACATGTACATATACTCATTCACATCTTTCTGTGTGTATAAGAGAGACAGAGACAGAGATGGAGATAGAGAATTTGAATATATAGATATAGATCTATCTATATAGTTCAGGGATCACACCTTTATTATCTTTGGATCTAATCTAACCCAATGTTAATTTGTACATAGTAGTGGTTGCACAAATGTTTGTTAACTAATTGAATGTCTTCTTAATGATAAGAGGTAATAATTGTTTTTCTGGTATCATATTTCAACATATCAATATCAGCATAACTATTCATACTCAAAAGAGAAATTGATAAGAGATGGAATGTGGGAACCAGGGCAAATTGCATGCCTGTTCTCTCTCTGCTATTCCCATCCATGATTTCTTTATATAAATGTGTTTGTGTTTAAACTAAAATGAAGATCAGGAGAAGTCAAATTTGAGAACAGTAGAGATGGAACTGCCCCACTGCTGAGAGGGTGGGTGAATATTGAAATTTATGGGCTGATTATTGAATACAAGCATAATTTAATAACTGAAGTGAATTGAAATATAGCTTCAAAATAATTTATTTCAGAATTATGAATGGTTAATGAAACATTGCCAAATTTATGTTGCTGAAATTATAAGTGTTACATATTCACTCAGCAATGAGACTATGCAGTTGTTCAAATGTATCACTTCTTTTATAAATACACCTCTTAAAGCCCTTCACAGATTGATTACAGCCTATCTTTTGGATCTTATTTCATATAACTTCTTTTCCCATTCTCTGTCTTTGGTAAACTGGCTTAGTTGATATTCTGATGTGTTCATTACTTGAGGACAGGGACCATGTTTTTCCGTTTCTTTTTTATCTCCAACTCTTAGCAAAATACTCAAATATAGTAAGAGCTTAATAGATATTTATTAACTTGATTTGAGGGTGCTATGCCTTCCAAGAGATTGCTCCCCATCATGTACTTGGTCCTCCCCCTGACTACAAGTATCCCTAATTTTCTTCAAGGTCCAGACCAGTGACTACTTCCTAAAAGATGTCTTTCCTCCTTGTTAGCACCTTCTGACTCATTACTTCTTATTCCCTTCCTCCTCCTCTTCTTCCCCCTTCTTTTTCTTCTTCCATTAGTAGAATGTAAGGGACTGTTTTTCATTTTCTCTTCATTTATCTCTTGCATTTAGTAGACACTTTATTAAATTCTTAATGAAAACTTGAATTTGAAAGACTACAAAAATAAATTTGATTTTTTTTCTTTTTTTCATATATTCTTTTAAATTATATTTTTATTTTTAGTACCAGCAGATCAGAGCTACTTTCTTTTCTTCCTTTTCCAAATAGCACCTTCCCCCTCAACATACTAAAATACAGTTGCTAACCTTAGTCAGCTGGAGTATAGGATCAGCTTCAAGACAAATTCATTTACAAAGTAGTCCTGTTTATTTTATTCTAGAGACAAAGAGTTTCTTGCAAAAACAGTGACCTAGATAGTCATCTCATTCTTTCTTTCCTTTCTTCCTTCCTTCTTCCCCATCACCCCTTTCCCTTTTTTTATGAAAACAATAAAGATCTTTTAAATATAAGAACAAAATTTCTCCTCTACACAGCAAACCTTACCCTCATCAGCTTGTTTTATAGAAAAGCTTTAAAGATGATCAAGGTTGTTTCCCATAAAAGAGACAGATATTAAGATATAATCCCTAAAGTTGATGATGATGATTAATTCTCATAACATCATTCTGTCCAAGAATTTAAAATATTCAATATCTACATATCTTATTTTTTTCTTTTTTTTTTAATTAAAGCTTTTTATTTGTATAACATATGTATGGGTAGTTCCCCAACATTGATCTTTACAAAGCTTTCCATTACAAATTACATATCTTATTAATCTTTGTTTCCCCATGCTTTCCTCCTTCCAACCTCTAGCAAAATATTGAGGAAATTGAGGTGAAGAGAAGCTAAAAGCCAGCTGTGTTATTGGAGGAACAAAATGAGATTACATGTTTACAATGCTTTGCAAGCCTTAAAACACAATATAAACGTTAATTATTATTATTTCTATTATAATCATAATTATTTTAATAAAACCAGATTCCTAATTTTGTGATTACACTGTGTTAGTATAATTTGGAAATGATTAAAAGATAAAAGACTTGGAAAAAGGTAGATTGTGGAAATGATATTAATAACAAAACCCAGAATTGTGAAGAGTTTCAAACTAGAGCTTATAGACTCCTTCTTTATGCTTTTCCAAGGCTACTTACATTAAGGTTTATTTATGTTGCAATGACACTGAAATGTTGACCTTAATAAAACTATCAGACAGAACTATTTGAGAATTCAATATGAATCTCTTCTGTTTCAACATTCTATTGCAAAATTCAGTAATGTATGTTAGAGTTCAGAGATATGACATTAAATTTTTGATTTATCATGTTAAAGAATGTACCCAGTATCAGCAATAGCAAGCAGATGTTACAGCAGTCCTTTGATTTTGTCAAGTGGAATATTTTCCTTTTTTGATAGAAAAGAAAAGGGTAAACTATCAAATTGAAATCCTAAGAATATTACAAATTCCTCTATTCTAGAAATAAAAAGTCTGCTAAGGAAATGGGAAAGGTAGTTTTTATTTAGTCTAGATTTCTGATTTTTTTTTTTTTTGATATAAGGAATTTTGATAGTACAGAGTTGCAACTTATAGTAACTTACAGTTGCCCAGGAGGAGTAAGAGGTTAAATGTATGGGTCCAAAGGAAGGATATGTAAGAGATGGGATTAGACTTTAGATATTCATGGCTCAGAAAAAAACTGTATCCAGTTTATCAGTCAATAAGCATTCTGTTAAGTGCTTATTCTGTGCCAGTTCCTGTGTTATATACTAAGGATAAAAGGAAAGACAAAAAATAGTCACTGATATAAAGAAGTTATATTCTTATGAAAAAGAAATCATGGTAAGATTTTTCTTGCACAACAATGATAAGTTTGGAAATATGTATACATATATTCGATTTGCCAATATTTTAACATAATTAACATGTAGTGGATATCCTGCCATCTAGGGGAGGGGTGGGGAGTTGGGGGGAAAAATTTGTAACAGAAAGCTATGTAAGGGTTATTGTTGAAGAATTGCCCACACATATGTTATGCAAATAAAATAAAAAAATAATTAAAAAAAGAAAACCTCAAAAAAAATAAAATAAAATAAAATGAAAGGGAAAAAAAGAAAAGAAAAAGAAATCATGGGTAAATAAGGGATATACATATATACATATACACATATATATAGTTCAAATGAAAAGTGATCACACAGCAGAAGATGAAACCTGGGATAGCCAAAGACATCTCCTATAGAAAGTGGGGTTCGAGATAATTATAAATATAGCAGGGAATGTGGGAAAACTGGGACACTAATAAATACATTGTTGGTGGAGTTGTGAACTGATCTAACCATTTTGGAGAGCAATTTGGAACTATGCCCAAAAGGCTATCAAACTGTGCATACATACCCTTTGATCTGGTAGTGTCTCTACTAAGCCTGCAGCCCAAAGAGATCATAAAAAAAAGGAAAAAGGACATACATGTGGAAAAATGTTTGTGGCAGCCCTTTTTTTGTAGTGGCAAGGAACTGGTAACCAAGTGGATTCTCATTAGTTGGGGAATGACTGAATAACTTGTAATTTATGGATGTTATGGAATATTATTATGCTCTAAGAAATGATCAGAAGGATAATTTCATAAAAGCCTGAAAAGACTTACATGAACTGCTGCTAACTGAAGTGAGTAGAATCAAGATAACATTGTACATAGCAACAGTAAGCTATATGATGATCAATTCTGACAGATGTGGTTCTTTTCAACATTGAGGTGATTCAGCCCAGTTTAATACACTTGTGATGAAGAGAGCCATCTGCTTCCAGAAGAAGGACTGTGGTGCTTGAATGAGTATCACATAGCATTTTCACCATTTTTGTTTTTTGCTAGTTTTTTTTCTTTCTTTCTTTTTTCCTTTGTGATCTTATTTTTCTTATACAGCATGATAAATGTGGAAAAATATATATAGCAGAATTACACATGTTTAACATATAAACTTGCTGTGTAGGGGAGGAGGGAAGAGAAAGAAGGGAGAAAAAGTTGGAACACAAGGTTTTGAAAGGGTGAAGGTTGAAAACTATCTTTGAATGTATTTTGAAAATGAAAAGTTATTATTAAAAAAAATGGGCTTTGAGTTGTCTTGAAGGAAATCAGAGAAACTAAGCAATGAAGGTGAAGAGCAGAGAATTTCAGGCATGAGAAAAAAAAAAAAAGAATGCAAAGGTAAGCAGAGGGGAGATAATATCTCCTTTTGCAAGAATACCATAAAAGAGATCACTGGAATTGAATCATAGACTGGAGAGGGTTAAGACTAATAAGAGTTCAAGAAGATTGGAAATGTAGGAATGAATGTGATAATGAAGAATTTTAAATGAGAGAGGAGGGGCAACTAGTTAGCATTGTAAATAGCTTTGCAATCTGGAGAATCAAAGTTCAAATGTAGCCTAAGATATTTACTAGCAGTGTGACTCAGTGCAAATCATTAAACTCTGATTGCCTCCAAAAAATAGAGAAGTTTATATTTGATCTTGAAACAAAAGATAACTGTTAGATCTTATTCAATAAGGAAATGACATGGTCAGATTTCTTTTCCAAAAAAGTGACAAGCTGTTCCACAGTGCCTATTATGTAATAAGTGCTTAATAAATGCTTATTGATTGACCTATAGACTGATAAATTCTTAGTGTTTATTGTCATACTAACATGCTGTAATTCATTGAAAGCAATGTTCCCAGAAGCTTTTAAACAGGTTTAACTTTGGCCTTATCAGTGCTTGATTATTTATTAAATAGTGGTACTTTAAATTATACAAATGTATCTGAAGTCAGACCACCTAGGTTCAATTCCAGTTCTGTCACTTTATCTCTTTGGGTCTCAGGTTCTACATTGCTAAAATATGTATGTGTGGGAGGAGGAAATGAGATAACTATCAAGGTCACTTTCTGATCTAAATCTGTGATAGCTTTCACTACATTTGATTTGTTATAAAACAATTTTTTTTTTTTTTGCAAATCGAATATATGTATACATATTTCCAAACTTATCATTGTTGTGCAAGAAAAATCTTATCTACACAAACTATATATCAGATAAAGGAAACACAATGTAAGCAAACATCAATCAAGGAGTAGGAGAAAGTTATGTTGTGGTCCACATTTCACATCCCTCTCTCTGGGTGTATATGGCTTTCTTCAGTGAACAACTGGAGGTGGTTTGAAACATTTCATTGTTGAAGAGAGCCATATCCATCAGAATTGATCATCATATAGTACTGTTGTTGCCGTGTATAATGATCTCCTGGTTCCTGCTCATTTCACTCAGCATCAGTTCATGTAAGTCCAGGCCTCTCTGAAATCATCTTGCTGGTCATTTCTTACAGAACAATAATATTCCATAATATTCATATACCATAATTTATTCAGCCATTCTCCAATTGAAGGGCATCTATTCAATTTCCAGTTTCTAGCCACTACAAAAAGGGCTGCCACAAACATTCTTGCACATGTGGGGCCTTTTCCTTCCTTTATGATTTCTTTGGGATATAAATCCAATAGAAATGCTGCTGGGTCAAAGGGTATGCACAGTTTGATAACTTTTTGAGCATAGCTCCAAATTGCTCTCCAGAATGGCTGTATCCGTTCACAGCTCCACCAACAATGCATCAGTGTCCCAGCCCTCCCACACCCCCTCCAACATTCATCATTAACTTTTCCTGTCATTTTAGCCAATCTGACAGGTGTGAAGTGGTACCTCAGGGTTGTCTTGATTTGCATTTCTCTGATCAATAGTGATTTGGAGCACCTTTTCATATGACTATAGATAGTTTTAATTTCATCCTCTGAAAATTGTCTGTTCATATCCTTTGACCATTTATTGATTGGAGAATGGTTTGAATTTTTATAAATATGAGACAATTCTCTATATATTTTAGAGATGAGACCTTTATCAGAACCCTTAAATGTAAAGATGATTTCCCAATTTATTGCTTCCCTCTTAATCTTGTCTGCATTGATTTTGTTTGTACAAAAACTTTTTAACTTAATATAGTCAAAGTTATCTATCTGGTTTTCAATTAAGAGTTCCAGTTCTTCTTTGGACATAAATTTATTCCATCTCCATAGGTCTGAGAGGTAAATTATATTACATTCCTCTAATTTACTTATAGTATCACTCTTTATAACCAGATCATGAACCCATTTAGATCTTATCTTGGTATGTGGTGTTAGATGTGGGTCAAGCCCTGATTTCTTCCACACTAGTTTCCAGCTTTCCCAGCAGTTTTTGTCAAATAGTGAATACTTATCCCAAAAGCTGGGGTCTTTGGGTTTATCAAAAACCAAATTGCTATAGTTATTGCCTAGTTTGTCTTGTAATTCTATCCTATTCCACTGATCAACTACTCTATTTCTTAGCCAGTACCAAATGGTTTTGATGACCGCTGCTTTATAATATAGTTTTAGATCTGGTACAGCAAGTCCACCATCATCAGCCTTTTTTTTCATTAATCCCCTTGAAATTCTTGACCATTTGTTTTTCCAAATGAACTTTGCTACTATTTTTTCTAGATCTGTAAGATAATTTCTTGGGAGTTTGATTGGTATGGCACTAAATAAGTAAATTAGTTTGGGTAGTATTGTCATTTTTATTATATTCGCTTGTCCTACCCATGAGCATTTTAAGTTTTTCCCATTGACTAGGTCTGATTTGATTTGTGTGGAAAGTGTTTTGTAGTTTAGTTCGTATAGTTCCTGACTATCCCTTGGCCGATAAATTCCCAAATATTTTATACTATCAACAGTTATTTTGAATGGAATTTCTTTTTGTATCTCTTGCTGCTCAACTTTATTGGTAATATATAAAAATGCTGATGATTTATGTGGATTCATTTTGTATCCTGCAACTTTGCTAAAGTTGTGAATTGTTTCTAGTAGTTTTTTAGTTGAGTCTTTAGGGTTCTCTACGTATATCATCATGTCATTTGCAAAGAGTGTTAATTTGGTTTCCTCATTACCTACTCTAATTCCTTTAATCTCTTTTTCTTCTCTTACTGCCACAGCTAAAATTTCTAAGATAATATTAAATAATAATGGTGACAGTGGGCAGCCTTGTTTCACTCTTGATCTTATTGGGAATGGTTCTAGTTTGACTCCATTACATATGATGCTTGCTGAAGGTTTTAAGTAGATACTACTAATCATTTTAAGGAAAAACCCATTTATTCCTATATTCTCCAGTGTTTTTAATAGGAATGGGTGTTGGATTTTATCAAAGGCTTTTTCTGCATCTATGGAGATAATCATATGGTAAAACAAATTATTTTAAAAAGAAATTTCCTCTATATTTAATACATGTATGAGTGTTTAAAATATTAAATCTGAAATTTTGAATGAAAAATGACATTTTAATTTTGACACTCACTCATGTTATATTCCTCACTATTGATTCTAAAATAGTAAACAGAGCCATGAAACACTTAAAAATTGTTAAGTTGATCAAGTAGAAATCTTTCCCATAAGAGAGGGCAGATTTCTCATCTTTAACTTCTTTGGCTTCTAAGATTAATAATAAATCTGTACATTTTCATTAAAATGGGGAAAGAACAAATTGACTTTTTATGTATCTTAATAGGTCAGGGTTCCCTATTTTTGGATATCCCATACAGGACTCATATCCCATACAAGACTCATATCATGTACAGGATTTGCTGCCACCACTAGAGGAACATTTTCTCTCTTGCACTCCCCTGGTTTTGAGCTATTCCAGAGCCTATGGTACAGTAGAACAATAGGAAGATCCTTCAAGACCTGAGGTCATGTACCTTTTCCTTTCCACTTTTCCTTGCCATACTTGTATTCCAAGGCTTTCCTAAAATTCTGACTGCTCACAAGGTTTAGATGAGAGAGGAGTCACAAATTCCACTTCTTTTAGTAAGGATTTTCTTTTTTTGTTTGTTTTTGGTTTTGTTTTTGTTTTTGTTTTTTTTGTCAACACCATTTGTCCTCCCATTATTTCTTCAGTTCCTCCAGGAATTACGATTTATCTCTTTGTCTTGCTTCTCTTCCCTACAGAATCCCACCATTAAAATCTGATTTAAAGATATAATCCAAATGCTGGGCTTTACATGCTGGCCCATTCTTTCACTTTTAGGACTACTTGGTCTTTCTTCCACTATCCCTAACTCCAATTAGAATAAGATCTTTAAAAGCAAGAACTGTTAATTTTTTTTTACAAGTTAGCATTATATTTGCCACATAATAAATGATTATTAAATACATTTCCATTCATTTATTTGTCTAGGTATAGAGTATTGCACATGGTCAGTCAGCAATATGTATCTCTTCATTTATTTAGAAAGCTTCTGCAATATTAAGATTTTTCCCTATAATAAAATATTCCAACATCTTAATAACTATGCTGGAGTTATTTTAAAGTACTTTTTATGCTTCCCAGTAGACTGTTCTTCTTAAAGTAATGTGTAAAATATGTTTCATCATTATTGCTTCATTGAATTAGAAATGGAACGCTGACTTTTAATTATTTTTTATGAGAAATAGGAAAAATAATAAAACATTAGTTTATAATATACTGTGATTGAGAAGATAATAAAGAAAATTAGATTTTTGCTTTAAGTATGTCCAATTCTCTTGGCCCATGCAAATTTCATTTTGTTGCACTGAAAAATTTGTAGGTGAGATAGCTGAATCTTTGTGGAATGTTAGAATGGGAGAAAGGAGCAGGATGATTGGCAAGAGATAAAAGTTAGAATCAGTAGATTTCAGGAACTATATAATTTTTTCAAAATATTTCAATAAACACTGTTGGATCTTGTTGATTGAATCTCATCCCTATTAGTACATCTCCCATAGGGCTGATTTTATTCCATCCATGCATTTTAATATAGTTAAAATATTGTCTGTATCCTTATATACATTCTTATCACATAGCCTATAAGGTAAGTTTGGGATTTTTCTTAAGCTTCTTTTTGACTCCTAAAACTAAGGAGTCAAATCTTATTATCCTAATTCAAGTTCAACATTCTTTTATATGTCAATTTCTCAGTCATTCATCAAGCATTTAGTAATTGTTCACTGGGTGCTTATACTAAATGATGAAAGTATTAAAAAAAATAAAAAGAAAAAATAGTCCCTGCTCTCTAGGAATTTTGGAGGGGATAACATGTAAATAATTATACAAGATATATACAAAGTGAGTGAAAAGTAATCTCAAACAGAAGGCATAGATGGTAGGAGGAAATGGAGACTGGGTGCAAGGAATGTCCTCTCTAAAAAGAATATTATTTCAGTCTTGAAAGAAACCAGGTAAGCCGAGGCAGAAATTTATTGCCTCTCAAAGCAATTTGTTTCTGAAGAAATTTAGTTCAATAAAATCTTAATGAAAGGCAGTCTTGTGTCTTTATTGAATGACTCATCTTAGAGTTAACTATACCTGTACTCAAGTCTTGTCTCTGATAGTCAATAAGGATTTATTAAGTTCTTACCATAAGCCAAGCAACATGCAAAATGGTCCTTGCCCTCAAAAGGGGCACAAAAATAACTATGTCATAAGTAACTTGCTTGATTTTTTTTTTTTTTTTTTTGGTGTTTCAGGTAACTTATAAGACTCTTTACAAATAATTCCCATAGAGAATGGGAATTTCTGTATCAGGACTTCCAAACACAGATAAAACCCCAAATTCAATCTCCCTTCCTCTCCCTTTCACATTCACACCCACACTCACCCACATACAATACCCACACACCCCTATACATTCACACACACACACACAACCCATGTTTACAGAATGAAAAAAAAAAGATGAGACAGAGATTTCATAGTTCCCATTTGAATTATATATGTCTGACAAGCTCCAAAGCCCCAAAGCCAGATTGTGCAAAAGTTTAAGATTCTAGCCCATGAAAGAAGAAGCCCTGCATAATTCATCTCATTTTATGTTCCCTTCATTCTACTCATAGACTTTTAGTTTGAGTTTTCAGCACACACATTAGTTCTTAATCCCTTCTCATTGTTAACATAATTGCCATACTCCTTTTCCACACAGTCCCAGCCACTTATAATTCCATCTGTTGTGACAGAGAGGGAAAAAAAAAAAAAAAGGTCATTGAAACCTCTAATTACTTTCCAAAGTAGACTAATGTAGTTAAATATCCTCACCTCTTCTCTAACAAACCTGATGTTCCCTTCTTCCAGCTATTAAGAAATGACTTTTTCTGAGTTTCCTTGCCTTTCCCATTGTGTGTACATATGTAACCCTTAATATTTGCCAGCCCCTACCTAATAGAAGTGGTAAGTGGAAAATGAGTAGATGAAGTGAAAAGGATTTTATTTCACTCCATTTCAGTGTACTTCATTCCCCATTGTATTTCTCTTTGAAATTCTCCAGTGGCTCTCTTTTCTGTTCTTTGCCTGTGCTTATAGCTGTCTATCACTCTACTTTTGGGCTGAGATACTTTCTTTGCAATTTCTCTATATTTTCTACTGCTTTCTAATCACAACAATAGCTTTAACAGCTGAGCTTTCCCATCAGCCCAATGAGATTTAGACCCTCCCAAGAGGGGAGATCAATATAGTCTCAGAGGAGATCTGTTGAACCATTGTTTAGTCTATTTTTCCAGTTCAATTCCATCTGAAAATTTATTTTGGTTTCAGTCTGAAATTCATTGGTATTCCTTTATGCAGCTGGAATGAAGTAAAATTAGCTAATTTACCTGGTGATCATTACATATGGTTAGCAAATAATCTACCACCATAAACTCTGATCCACATTGTAATTAAACAGAAACAAATGTAGATTTTATCTACACCATACCAAAACAGAGAGATAAAAGTTGGTGTCTTTTTTTTTTTTTTAATCAGTCAATTCATTCAGCCATCTGAGTATTCTACCAACAAGGATATAATTTTTTATTGTTGTTGCGGGCTGTGTAAGACATGGTAGATAAGACTATTTCTTTATAGTAATACTAACTCTATTTCTTAATTTTTATGTATTTAGTGCAATGTAAAATAGATTCTAAGAGACAGCTACTTATTTTTCATGTAACAGCATAATATAGTTCAAAAGGAAATGGCATTTATCAATAAAAATAATAACCAATGAAACTAAACATGGAGAACTTGTTGGAAGTAAGTACAACCAGTACGTAATCCATGTTATGAGTACCTTTGTTTTTCTGCTGTGAGTACTAACTTATATGGCAATAGAAAACAAAAAAAATTTAAAGTTTTATCAATTTGGACCTGATTTTTTTCCTATTGAAAAACATATTCTCAAGTTAGTAGAAACTCATTGTTTTAAGGCCCACACTGACCTCTCAGCAGCAATTTGTCCTTGTGAACACCGGTCTGATCATTGAAATTCTGTTCTAGTTGAGCTTCCAGCAGTGTTGCTCAGTCCCTTGTAGCTTAAGAAGAATTTCATCAGCTGGATTCTCTCACATTTTCTAGTCTTTGATGTTGGCCCAGGTTATTTTCAAGATCCCTCCCCTGGGCCATGTTGTAACTATTGTTTTTTATAGGGCTTCAGCTTCTTATTACAATCATGAAATTTAGTTTTCACCTTTCAACCAAAGGTGGGAAGATGATATTTGTAGGTAGAATGGGCAACCTTCTTTGGGCTTAAGGGAATTTAAATACACTCCATAGTCAGTGGGAGGATACCATTGAAATGCACAGTGCTTTTTAAACCCATTTATTGTGAAATATCCCTCCAAAAGGAAGATGAAAGTAAATTAGCAATTGATTTCCTCATTTCAAGCCATTCTAATATGTGCTTCTTTGGGAAAAATATGGAGAACAGGGATGAGAGTAAGAAGAGAGAAAAGAAAGAGAAAACAGAAAAAAAGGGTGAAAGTTTGGGGTAATCAGAAGACCTCAAAGATGAGGGCATGAGTAGAGAAATCATAAAAGATTAGATGAGGAAAGAGAAAAATGAGGAGATGAGAGATATAAGAATGTTTTATGAATATACTGATATGTTTAATTTTATTAAAAATACTGTTTGACATATACTAAATATGATTATTCAATTGAATCAATTAATAAGAACTCATATTTTTGAAGTGTTTTACAGTTAAAGATTAGAGATCTAGTGCTAGAATAGGCTGCCAAGGTCATCTAGTCCACACCTCTCATTTTAAAACAAAATAAGGAAATTAAAGTTTAGAGAGTGTCTTCTCTAAGGTCATTTAGCTAGTAAGAATCAGAATCAGGACCTCTTTGAACTCAAACTCCAATGCTTTTTTCTACTACACAATACTAACCCTAAGCAGTGTCATTATCTTTTGTTTATTTGTTTGTTTTGTTTTATTTTTCCAATAACCTGACAAGGTAGAGTCTCTTCTTTTTATAAAGGAAAAAGTTCAGCTTCATAAAGGTAAATGCCTTTGCCCACAGTCTCATATATAATCAGTTTCTGATCACCCCCAAATAATTCAAGTCTTTTGAAATCAGATCCAGGGCTCCTAATGTATCATAGGATGGATCTGAAATGTGGATATGATTGTGAAGATTTATGCTTCCAAACTGATTGGTGTTTTTAAAAAATCACAAGAAAGGTAATAGGGGAGGGTGATGGAAGGTGAGATTGGAGCCTATTTGATGCACATTTATGTTATGCCCAATTATACAAGAAGAATATATAGCTATCTAAATAGAGTCAGTCTTTTGCTCTAGTATCTTTCAGCAGCAATTTGCTCCTGTGAATACAGTCTTTCTCATTGTAATAATGTCCTATTTCAGGCTCTATTTTCACTTGATCTTCATGGAATAGACAGATATTTTATTTGTTGAGAATGCTGTTCTTTGCCTATATATTTCAGTTCCACTTTATTTTCCTTCTGATTTTTTAATACCTCTCTTCCCCCACACACACCAACACCCCACCGGGAATCTGATTAAACATTACAGAAACTTTCAAAAAACAAAACAAAACATAACAACAAAAAAAAAAAACTAGATACCATATTTTCTTTCTTTCTGAAAATTGGGATCTTTGTGATCAAAATTGCTCATACTCTTTCAAAAAGTTGTATATACTAGACAAATGAAGGCAGGAAAATGCTAAATTATTAAGCTAAATTTTTTTTGAGGTTCAGAAAGTTTATTAACTCATTTATTTATTTTAAACATTCTTTTCTTTTAAGATTTTGAGTTCCAAATTCTCTCCCTCTATTTAACACTTTCACCTACTGAGAAGGCAAGCTATAGGATATTACGTATAAATGGAAAATCATGCAAAACTTTTACATATTGAACATATTGCCAAAAAAGCACAAAAAGTAAAAAAAAAGTCTACTTTGCATTCAGATTTCATTAGTTTTTTTTTTTTTTTTCCCCCTCTGGAAGTAGATGCCATATTTTCATCATGAGCTTTTTGTAATTGTCTTGGATCATTTTTTGATCAGAGTAAAAAAGTTTGTTACAATTGATAGTAGGTTTCTGTTTTATGGGTGAGCTCATCCTATTCACATTTGCAGTTATGATTACTAAATTTATATTCCCTTACATCCTATTTTTCTATAGTTTATTATTCCCTTTCTCTTTCTATCCTGCCCCTCCTCAAAAGTCTATTTTGCTTCTTACTACTGCCCTCTTTTTTATCATTCTGTTCCATGCCTCTTATATTCCTTTCCCCTCTTAGTTCCCTGTTGGGTAAGATAGATGCTTTGAGGGAATGGAAAAAGGAGAGGTAGAATGTGGGAATATTTCTAATACAAAAAAGGTGCTCAAGGAAGAGTTTTTACAGTGCAGGGTAAAAAGGGGCTGTGGCCGGCTATGCTTGAACTTACTCTCATTGAAACTGGTTCAAAGATTCATAGGTATATATTCAATTGTATATAGATTCTTATATACAATTGAATATATACCTATGTATCTTACCTATCTAGGCCTACTTTTTTATCATTACATAGGCAATCTGACATTTTTAAATTATCACTTCTTGATCTATTTTCCAGTCAGTTGTTTCTTCAATAAAACATCATTTTCTTCTTTTTTTTTCCATTCTTTTGATTTTGCCTTATTGTTTCTTGAAGTCTCATGGAGTCATTAATTTTCACTTGCCCAATTCCAATTTTTAAGGAATTAGTTTTTCAGTAAACTTTTGTACCTCTTTTTTACATTAAACTAATTCTGCAATTCTCCTCTCTGATTCAGTGCATTTTGTGCTTTTTCAACACTGATCATTCTGTTTTTTAAGATGTTGTTTTCTTCAATACTTTTTGTTTTTTTTTTAAACCAAGATGTTAATTCGCTTTTTTATACTTTCCTTAGATCACTTAAATTTCATTTTCTACATTTTTTTTCTTTACCACTCATCTCTTTCTTTAACCCTTCTTGGAATTTTTGTTGAAATTGGTGTTCAATTATTATTTTTCTTTGAGGCTTTAATTGTAGTTGTTTACGCATTATTCTCCTCTTCTGATTTTATGACTTGGTCTTCCCTGCCACTAGAAAAGCTTTTTATGATCAAGTTCTTTTTGTATTTTTTGTTCATTTTCTCAGTCTATTTTTTGACTCTGACTTTTATATTGAAGTTGGACTTTGCCCATTTGAGGTGGGAAGATATTATGCCAAGCTTTCAAGCTATGTTTTTAGAGCTAGTTCTATGGGTCTGTAAGGTTTTGATGCTTCCAAGGTAGTATGATCCTGGAATAGGTGTAGTCATCAATCTTTTGGACTGTGCTTTTTACCCAGTAAGGGCCCTTGTTCCTTGCAGCCTCAAGAATAATGAAATTCTGCCTTGGAAATGTAACCAGTCAGTGATCCCTTGTGGTCTACCACAAGTGCTCTTCTCTGCCTTTGTACTGATAACAAGATCCCTGCTTCTTTGTACCTGATGAGAAGAGCTCTCCTATGCTCTGAAATTCTGAAATTATAATCTAGAATTGCTAATGGGCCATAGAGTTGCTACTCAGAACCAGCTTCACCCAATACCATCAAGAGTCCCTTTTTATCTTTTTTTTTTTTTTTTTTTTTTTTTTTTTTAATGACAAGTCTCTGAACTGAAAAGTTCTGAACTTCAAGATCAACTCCAATGCTACTGCTCTATATTCTGCTTGGAGCCCCACACAGTGTTAAAGACTTCTCCTCTAGATCTCCTAAATTGCCTTAGCCTGAAAAAAAATGTCTCACTATGACCTTTTTTTCTTGATCTGCTACTCCAAAATTTGATTTGAGGAGTTGTGTTGAAATTCTTTGGAGGGAAATTTTGGGAGAGATGAAATTTTGTGAGAGGTCAGCTGGGTTGCATCCTTAAATCCACCATCTCAACTGTCTTCCATTAAGGCATTCTTAATTCCATTACATTTACAAATTAAACAGCCAGCAATATAATTTCATTTAATTATATGTTAATGATAGTTGGCATCTTAAAGCAAATAAACCAACTCCTTTTTATTTAGTAGTAGGGGAGAGTGGACTGCAATTCCTACTAGTATTTTTCAAAATCTATTTTCATTCTCTTAGCTAAATCAGCTCAGATACTTTAAACATTTATAATGTTCACATGATTCTTCATTTTATTCATAAGCATATTTTACAGTTACCTCTTCTTTCCTATATCTATAATTCTACTTTTCTGCTTCCAGAGGTGGGTGATTTTTGCTAACATGTAGTTTTCTTGACTATCATAAATACAGCAAATGAAATACATGACTAGGGCAGGACAGAGTTCATAAATAAACTGCATTGCTGGATTGTTTTTGCTGCAACATTATAAGAAGACTGAAAGAACATTTTCTGTTAACAAGGAGAATTGTATTCCCCATAATTGAGCCCAAAGAGATGGTGCTAATTGAGTTCCTCTTTTAGTTCATACAGAGATACGTATATTACCTCCTGAGAGATTTAGTTGAAACATGAAAGTGCCTAGAGTGTATAACAGTTATACTCAGATTTTGGAAACAACAAGAACACTGCTTTGAAGAACTGACCAGAGAGAAGCCTGACCTACATTTAGAGATAGATACAGCATGCTACAGCCAACTGGTTATCACCCAGATGTTTTCTTTAACACATCATCCAAAAGACAGGAAAGTATAAATGAGATATTAGTGTAACTTCAATAGTGTGAACATTGAAACACAAGTACAATGATTTGGGGAGAAATAACAGACATTAAAGTGATAACTGATGCTTCAAATATTTCATAACTGAACTCTGATTTTTCAGCATAATAAAGGGTGCTCTTTGTAAAACAGTTCAGTTAATTCCGTTTTTATTCTGACTGTAGGCTCCATGAGGGGAGGAACAATAAAACCATCTTCCAAAAAAGTATAGTTATGAGAGTATAAACAATGCTCAATAAGTCATTTTATAATTGAACCAGTTCAGAACTGGGATCTAGTAAGTATACTAGAAGAAAGAATAGGAATAAAGATTAGAAACAATTGATGGAAAATAATCAGAAAAATACTGTTATGTGAAAACAGATTTTGTTTTTCCAGATTTTAATTAGATGATTAGACTTATTTTGGAAAAAAAAAACTATTATTAATTGACATTACTTATACAGCTTTTGCTAATATAATAACTACAGCTCAAGAGAAAGCAGAATGGAAATGTTGATCACTTCTCTCCCTCAGTTCATATTCTCCTTTTCATAACTGAGTAATTCATTGATTTTTCTCTTAAATAAAAGCATTTTTTGAAGTAGGAGAAATTTCACAAAAACCAATACAGAGTCAAAATTGTTCTCTTAGATCAATATATTATCTCACTGATTTGGATGATTTCTTCATTGATATAAATCAGAGCCCCTTTGTGCCTATCCATCCTGTGCTACTCTACTTTTTGACTTCCTTTAATCCCCTGAAAGGTCCACCAAAACTGCTGGAGGTTTTGTTAATTTGCTTTTGACATCCATTACAAATAGTCACTTGTTAGCACTGGCTAACAACCCATGTAACAACCAAATTTTTTGTATAGCTATAAGTCTATCTATAGCTATAAGGCTATCTAGTTCTGTATCTCTTATCATGCACAGAAATTTTGTTCACTTGTTCAGCCATTTTTTTTTCAGTTGTGTCTGACTGTGATTTTAGTTGATGTTTCCTTGGCAAAGATACTAGAATAGTTTACCATTTTTTCTCCAACTGATTTTATACATGAGAAAACTATGGCAAACAGGGTTAAAGGATGTCCCCAGAGTCATACAGCTCATAAATATGCAAGGCTACATTTGAATTCAGGAAGATGGGGTTTCCCAATTCCAGATTCAGCACCGTATCCTTTTGTGCCATATAACTGTACAGAAATAAGCACATGTGTACAGGTAATGTGCACACATCGCTTATACATATAATTTACACATGTATGATATGTCCTATGAATGTATACATGTATTGGATTATGAATGAATAAGTGTTTTCTATATGTTTGTATGTGCTCTCCTGTATACATAAACCTATGTTTGTCTGTCTGTATATATATATATATATATATATATATATATATATATAAATATATATATATATATATATGTGTGTGTGTGTGTGTGTGTGTGTGTGTGTATGCACATATATACAAATATATATGGCAATATGGCATTTAGGGGATGCAGTTGATAGAGCTTCAACACTGGAGTTAGGATGAACTGAGTTAAAATCCATTCTCAGAAAACTACAAATTCTGTGACCCAATGCAAATGAATTAATCTTTTTTCTTTCTCAATTTCCTTGTCTGTAAAATGAGAACAATAATAGTATCTACTTCTCAGGATCAAATGAGATAATATTTCTAAAGTGCTTTGTAAATCTTTAAAGTTCTTTATAAATGGCTCACTATTATTTTTGTTATACATAAACAAAGCCAGATACAAATAGATCATGCAAATGACAAGAGCTCAGCCTATTATCTAAAATAAATTGAGAGAGAGCTGGATTATTTCAAGGAATTGCAAAATTCTAGAAATGACCCTAAATTTCTTTCAGAATCAAAAGCCAAGTTTTAAATTGTCATTATTCTATCTATTTTGTTGCTTGGTTGTAAATTACAACAACAAATGTCTGAGGAATTAAAAATGAGTATTTCACAGAAGGCAAAGGGGAGGCATTTAGTGGGTGTGAATATATGGTCAGGCTATGATGGGTAACAAATAGGGCTTCTCAGATATATCAGGAAGAAAAAGCAAAAATGGCAGAAATGAGAGAAAATGCCCTATTGCTGTAGACTTTGAGATTAAAATATGGGTTTGAAAGTGGAATAGAACACATTTTCTGGAGCTTTCAGGCTTGATTTGGTTTGATTTTCATTCAAACTTCTTATCTAGAGGGGGCAGCAAAGAGCTTCAGTGTAAAGATTTGAAGCAGCAAGGGCTATTTTGCTTTCTCTTTCTGTCACTTTATGAATCAGTGTAATTTGAAGCATTGTGGAACTTGTCAAAATCAATGTTCACTTCTCTGAACTTACAAGATTGTTGTTGCCATATGGAGAATAAAACTGGGGAGCAGGTAGGTCAGAATTAACAACTCGACTTCAGTCAAAGAAAAGTAGTAAATCGATACATGTTTTTGTCAGTCATTTGTGCTCAAGTCCTCCTATTAGCTCTCTAACTTGAGAATGGGAAAGGTGCTTGAGGAAGCAATAATTTCATTACTATATTTTTAAAAGCAAACTTTGTTCTGTTGAGTTTTTGCATAACTATAGGCTCATTTTTTTTATAAGTTTGGAAATTGTCCCTATGAATGAATGATTATATGGGGAAACACTATTATATTGGGAATAACAAAGGTTTTAGTGAAATTTTAAACTACTTAAACTTAAAACTATCCTAAGATCTTTAGGATTTGATATTTGAAGATAAGTTTCATAGTATCCTAGTCTTAAAGTCCTTCTCTAGGGACCTACTCTAATCCCCTCATTTAACAGACAAAGAATTGGATTCCATGACTTTGATGATACCCTCCAATTCTGACTAATAACAAAACTGAGAGCTATAAAAAGGAAGATATTTTACTAAGATCACATATATATTCAATAGCAAAACCTAGATTTGAAATCATTTGCTCATACTCCAGATCTTATATTCTCCTTACCAAGTACACTATATTGATTTGCACGCAAATGTACTCTGTTCTGCCTACTCCTTTCTCATTTGCATCTATTATTCATCACATTTTGGAGTGGAGTAAAGTAGAGTAAATTCCTTACTACTATAATTTAGTAGTAAATTAGTAGAGTAAATTACTACATTTCAGGTGACTCAAGTAGCACGTCACTCACTCACTCTTATTAGGGAGAGAAATTCAAATGTAACAAAACCAATCACTTTGGACCCTATGTTCATATAAAGTTAGGCTGATGTTTACAAATGCCTGAGAGGTATGGACTAGATGGTCTCAAAAGCCTTTCCCTGCATAAACATAAAGGGACAGTAATCAAAAGCAGATGTCATGGGAGTAGTCAGTCATCTCTGAAGCTTGGTGGAAAGGCCTAGGTATGCCATGATCTAAGAGCCGGTAACCAAATTTTGGTCACAAATTTAACTCCTGGCTAACGTCTACTTCACAATTCTGGCACGAATTATTTCATATACATCTGATAAAGATCAATTGAGATTATGTATGTAAAGATTATTGAAAATTTTAAATCATAATTAATTTGTCAGTAGCAGGAACTACAGCAGTAGAAATAATAGCAACAGTAACAGTACTATTAATAGCTGAAATGAGTATGAGAGAATATAAAGCTTTTTCATGCATTCTCAAATACATTAGATGCAGCTTTGTAACTGGAAATTTTAGCCTGATTATATATGATTCTTACTATTTCACTAAGTCTTCTAAAGTCTTTATATATATATATATATGTATATGTGTGTACATATATATATGCACACATATTCTAACTGTCTAGATACTATCTAGTACTTGAAAATGATAATGCTCCACTTTTTAAAAAAATAACACAATATATTTCTACTAGCTCCAAATAGCCTTTAATTATTTTTTCTGAATTTAACTTAGTGATCTGTGTACAGATTACCATATTTCTGCTTGTCTATTGCTACTTGTTTGAATATGATGAGGAAGGCAGAGCGCTCAGATTCTCTAATTCATAAATTCATTCAAACCAAATGACTGTACTGAAAGAATTAGTAGACTTCTGGTAGTACCACAGTTCACATCATTGATCTCTACTTATGCTGTATAGATTTTGTTTTTCTTTTGAATTTTCAGTCACCATTGCATGTCTCATTTCTAAGAATGATGAATTATTTTGCTTACAACCCTATGACTTTAGACAATTAAGTTGATCTCTATGGTTAAATGATTTTATTGGCTTGAATTAATTCTAAGGTCCCTTCCAGTCATAATTTATATAATTTGGGAATAACTCAACCAGGACAAAGTTGGACTTCTAGACATATCTCATCAATCTAAATTGAAAACTCATTTATTAGCATGCTAATAATGCTTTCTTGTTGATTGCAGTTCAGCTTCATATTGTGAAGATTTTGGTTTAGATATCTTTTTTTTTCAGGTCTACTGAGAGTACATTACACAATAAATCAGTTTTCTGAGGCATTTAAATGAACCAGTGGGAAACAGTCTATCCTTATAAGGAAGTTGGTGCATCATTGATGAAGTTATAAACAGCTGCAGAACTTCATGTCCATAGTAGAGATTTGTGTATTTGTCCTAAGCAGGATGGAAGTAATTGATTCAGGCTCTTGAAAACTGGAGGCAGTAATTCATTCAAAGATCACATTACAATAAAGAAAATATTTTTCTTTTAATGATACTATTAGATTATCATGCATAAACTTGTCAGAATTGCCAAATAAAGCCATTGGCAACTAATACATTTTTCTTATCCCTTTCAAGTCTGCTTGTCCTCTATATTTTTAAATTAAATAAAAATAGGCACTATTCAATACTTAAAAGTTTGGTGCCAAAAATGGGCACACAAGTTTTTCAATTAGAGAACTACCATGTCATGTATTTAAAGATAAATAAGGAACCTTAAATCAAGATTAACTAATCAAGAGTCTTAATCTAATGTTACGTGCATTCATCCAGTTGGAGATTTGATAGGCAATACTAATTAAGGGACTTATAAATAAGCCACTCCATAGTTGTTGTTGTTGTTGTTGTTGTTGTTTTTTCCCTACTTGACAATGCCAAGATTATGATCAATTTTATTTTGTTTGTTTGTTTTGTGTTTTTCTTTTTTTGAGCATTTGAGAAAAAGCAAATATTTCTTAAATTGCCTAATACAAAATGTACTGTCTAAAAGGGAAAAGAAAGATATGATAATAGAAAGCAGCTGTTATAGGAACAGTCAGTCATCTCTGTAGCTTGGTAGAAGAATGGATATTCCATATTCTAAAAGCCAATAGCCAAAAATATTAAAAATAGAAATATTCCTAGGCTATTCCTAGGTAAATTCTCAAAAGTATAAATTAAGTGGGAATGCAACTTTAGTGGCTTTATATCTGTGATGTTTTAGGGATAAAAGAAGCAGCAGACTATATGCTTATTACCTAATATTGACTTTAGGATCCTGAGGGCAGCTCACTTTAGCAGTCTTTATTTCTATCCAAGTCAAGTTATGCCAAATTGATTTGTTTGATATGATACCCAATAAAATGCACCTAGAAGTTGTATATAACATGGGCTTTAAGGATGCTAACTTGAGGTTAAAATTAAAGCAGATTTTAGAAAATCATTCTAAGTGTCAAGATGTAAAAAAAATCATTGGAGTGTAATGGTTATATTGTATATCATCATCCTTTTCTTTATATTTTCTCTATTATATACTCTATATTTTAATTAATGATCAAATTTTATTCCAACCATTCTTATAACCTTTTATCTCAAGTGATATGCTGATTGTATCTATCTATAGACTGAAATATCTAAAATTATTAAATTATTGATGCATTTTATTTATATCATTATTTTTTTCTGTACCAAATGATATCAACTCAACCACTGTGGTACTAAAAATAGTCTGTGATAAATATTTTTACTTATAGAGGGAATACGGCATGATCAATAGAGAATTGTATTTGGAATTAGGAAGATCTGATTTCAAATTGCACATTTGATACTTGATAGATGTGTGATACTGTCACTTAAGTGATGAGTCTCAGTTTTTTTCTGAAATAAAATGGGGATAGAATAGCTTCTGTAATATGAGGATGTATATAGTACACATCAAATGATGCTAACCTTTGTGTCTATGCATATTTGTGTGATATTATAGAATGTAAACTCCATAAGAGCAGATAGTGTTTCATTCTTCCATTTGTTTGCCCAGAACTCATTAATATGCCTGGCACATGGTTTGTTTTAAAAGAATTCATTAATATAGTGTACTCCTACCAATTCAAATTACCATTTTCTTTTGTAATTTACAATCTTAGAGAATTTCCTTTGGAACTAATAGGTTAAATATGTTTTCCAGAGTCACAGAAAGAGTATATGTCAGCTGTAAGACTTGAATCTAGATCTTCTGACTCTAAGATCAATAATTGTCTTTCCACTATATAACAACATGCTCTTTCATGCTTAGCGTATAGTACATATAAATAATTTTTATTTATCAGCTTGCATCTAATATTATGCAATTTATATTATGTATTAAACCCTGAATTACTGCAAAATGTGTTATTTCCTTTAATTTTATATTCTGTATAAAAGTAACTTTAGAAAAACAATCAGTATTTTAAGTTAAAATGAATGTGCCTATTAATACCAAGCCATATAGATTATAATTTAATCTCTCTCTTATGAATGAGAAGATACTTCTGAAACTCAGTGATTTAAGGACATTATTATAAACATAGATTAATTAAAAGTCAGAATGAGAATCAATCCATACAGTCTGAAAATAGTAGAACTATTGTACCTTAAAGTTCATATAATTAAATCATTTGATTTTAAAGAAGAAACATAGACCCCAAAATAGAAAATAGCTTCCCCATGTCACATAATAACAGTAGCAGAACAAGCATAAGAATTCATTTATTCCAATTTCCAGCCAATTATCATTTTGCAGCAATGTAAAGATAATAATAATTCCAGTTAAATGAGCTTAAGGATTGCCTGGATTCAGGGAAGATAGATTTCCAGCAGTGTGTAAAATGCTGAAGATACAATACAAAAAAGGAAGACAATCTCTGCTCTCTAAGAAAGCACTGCAGGAAAGAAAACACAAAGACAAAATGAAAAAGGGAGATGGGTTACAATGGATTGATGCTGAGATGACTAGGAAGTAGCATAGAACCCAACTTCTAGGTAATATAAAATTCTATCTTACCCATAAAAGACCTTTATCCTAAAGGAATTGAATGTAAGCAGCATAGTAGAATATAAATAAATTGGAGTTTACTCTGCCATAAACTACATTAATTAATAGGTCATCTTGAAGAAGATATGTATATTATATAAAATCTCATGAAAGAAAATGAGGGAGCATTATGTTATTTACCCAAAATCATGAAGTCTGTCAGCAATTAGTTATGTAGTTACTCCTCTGGGTTAAGCAGTGCATTTTGGATCACACGGGAATATTTTCTTTTAAGTAACAATAATAATGATAAGAAATATATGTCTATGAAGCAATGCTTTTTTACAAAATCAAAAGAGAATGAAACTTCAAAATGTTTTTGCATAGTCTTGCATATTTTAAGCTTTTCACACTTATTATTATGAGAGCAATAGAAGAAACTACTGCCAGATTAATATGGTAGCATGTCCATTGTTCAGACAGAACAACCTAAAAATAAGGTTTTAGTGGGACTTCCATTGTAAATGGAAGCAAAATCATATTCAGAATTTGTATTCTAATTGGAAAGAAAAATGTTATTTAATGTTGTAAGAAGCCTGGGTGTTAGGCAAGGGGAAAAGCAATATAATAATAAAAGATCACTCAAATACTTCAAACCAATATTTCACAAAAATCCTATGATTTGACATTAAAATAACTTTGAAAATTAGCTTCTGCTTTGAATGTTTAGATTGAGCTCTTTAAGAGAAGAAATTTTTTGCCTTTCTTTGTATCTCCAGCATTTAGTATAGTGTTTATCAATAATGGATGCTTAATAAATGTGTGTGAATTGGCTCACTAAAATAATAATAGTAACCACTTTAACTTTCCTATGTTGAGATTCATCCCTTGAATATTTTCCCCTCACCGAAAGAAACCAAACCAAGCCAAACCAAACAAACAAACAAACAAAAATGGCATCTAAATAAAAATTTCTTCAGCACTTCAAAGATTGAATTTCAATGGTGGGGGTAATTCCTCCACTATTTCACTTTGTACCTAATATTTATGTTGATTGATAGTCTCATGAGTTTTTGTGGCTAATAAATCTATCACCTTTAACCAAGCTAAAATACATTTCTGATCATGTTAGTCTTCCTAAACATTTCCAGTGTTCTAGTGTTTATTTCACCCTTCTCAAATCCCCAGACTGGAAATGTATCATTCTACTCTTACTTGATCCCACTGCTGATGATTTATACAGAATTTTTTACCTGCTCTATTTCTGACTAGGGCTAATTTATCCTTCCTTAAGCAGCCTGGTGGTCCCCTGCCCTAGTAGTTCACCATATGGGTATCACCTACATTTTATACTAAAATACAGTTCAAACTCACCAACTCAATTCATGAGTTTAGCAAAGGATACTGGATGTGGCATCAGAAGGCCTAGATTTGAAATCCAAGCTCTTACCATATAGAATCCGTGTGACACTGAGCAAATAAACCTTTTTACTTAGTTTCCACAGACTTAATTTCCTATAGAACTAACCTTCACAGTGCTTTCTAATTCTCTCTCCAATAAATAACTTGACATATGGAGAAAGTGAGATAGGAATGGCAAATGGACAATTTCCTGACTCCATGGCTTTTATTAGTGTTCTCTTTGCCTTACATTGTCTTCCTTCTTATTTCTGCCTTTTACTTTCTTTCAAGAGTCAATTCAAGTTTTACTTTTTACAGGAAGCCTTCCTAATCATTGACTTTTGTACTGCCTTTCTATTGAGATTTTCTTCCATTTACACAGTATATATTGTGTATGTTCATGGTAATTTGCACATTCTTTAGTAGAAGCAACTAATTAATCAGTAAGCATTTATTAAAGACTTTCATAAGTAAACATTTATTAAAGACTTTCATAAATCATGTTTTATGACTTATTTTATGACTTTTTTTTAAAGAGTTAAACTTAAACAACTAAATTACTCATTATATGTCAGGCATTGCCCAAAGAACTGGAACTACAAAAAGAGGTTAAAGACAGTTCTACTTTCTAGGAGCGTACAATCTAATACAGAAATATATGAAACAAATATATACAATACAAGCTATATACATGATAAATAGGAAAAGAATTAACAAAGAAAAGACACTGTAATTAAGAGGATGTAGATAAGGAAAAGATAGGATTTTAGTTAGGATTTAAAGTAATTCAGGGAGATTAATAGGGTAGAGAAGAGGAAAGAACATCACAGGCATGGGAGACTGCCATAGAAAATACCTAGAGCTGACATGTGGAGTGTTTTATTCATGGAATAGCCTGGAGGCCAGAATATACATCAGAGAACAAGATGTAATCTATCAGTTAGTGAATAAGCATTTATTAAGGATCTACTATGCCCCAGAAACTGTATTGTGGTAGAGGAACATATCCCTACCCTTACCACCACCAAAAAAAAAATAAAAAAATAGGCCCTACTTTCAGGGAACTCAGTGTAATATTCTATCTCCAGTGTTTATCACAGTTCCTGACAATTGCAAAGTACTAAGTAAGTCCTTGTTCACTGATTCACTTTTTTTTTTTTTAAGAGCCAAGTATGGGGGGTGGTGCAAGAGGAGGGGAATAATAGATAAAAAGGAAAGGGGTTTGAAAACTGTCCAGGATAAATAGGCTTTAAATAAGTAAATGTGAAGGGTTCATTCTTAGTTCTTTACACTCAGTAATCACTCAATATCATTTGATGATATTTATCACAGTGTCTATGGAACTTGGACAGAATCAAAGAAATTTTTTAGCTGTTTTCATTCTCTTTTTTCTCCAACCAGATAGAATTATCAGTCAAGCACCAGGTTCCTTATAGAATGATAAGTTAATAATAACCTTTTGATATGCTATTAATTTCACTGTTTGCTGATATTCACATATTCAAATGAATATGTGATCTCACTGAGCTCCCTTATATTACGCAGATTACAAAACCCTCATCCCTGTCCCCTCCTATGATGTCACTCTTAAAATATTCAAATTGTATAAATAATCTCATTTAAAGATCATTACTGAATATGTATATTTATATAAATATATGACATTATCTAATATGACCTAATTGGCTTCCTGTCTGCCAATCTAGTGGAACAAGAAGTCATAACTTAGTATTTTCTTAAGGAAATTTATGACTTTATTAAAATCAGTGAAAGCAGTATAGCACTCCAGTGTTCATAGATTTCAGTTCTGTCCTAAACAACTCTTTGTGACCTCATGAACAAGTCCATGGCGTTTTCTTAGCAAAAGTACTAGAGTACTTTGCCATTTCTTTCTCCAGTATGTCCTCATTTTACACATAAGGAACTGAGAAAATAGAAATTAAGTCACTTTCTCAGTCACACAATTGGAAGACTATATGAAGTTTTATTTGAACTCAGATCTTTCTGATTCCAGGTCTAGCATCTTATCAACTGCACCACCTACTACCCTAATGTCTGAACTTGAGACAAAACACATACTTACATATATATATGCTTATTTGTATATGTATGTGTAGATATTCATATATACTCATATTTTAAAATTTGTTTATAAACTTAATTACTTCATCTTGGCTTGATTTTTAACTATAGGAATTATTTTGAATAACACTGAAATGCAGATAGAATCAGAAATCAGCCTGCTATACCTCAGAACTGGATAACTTAGCATAGTTTTGCTAAAGGGTTTTGAAAAGATGAGTGGTGTGAACAAGGATGTTTGAAGAGTGGATGAAGCTTTGATCACAGTGGGTAAGCCTTCAAAAGTCAGAGAATCTGAATTAATACATGGCACATAAAAAGCTGCAGTTTTGCCTTTTGGCATTTGCAGGTGTTAATTTATTTCCATAGTTAGCAGTAAATATGTTCCATCACTTAAGTTTAAAATGCATTGCATATCATTGTGGGTAGAAATCTGAAGAAACACACTGTACCGCTTTGTTAGAAGATCTATAAGAGGCAGCTCCATCTGTAAATATTTATTGAGACTGTATGATTAAGAAAGAGGACTATCAGAGTTTTTAAAACATTTTGATTTCCAAAAATAGCCCAGCTTTCTCTTTTGGGGACTTTTACATTTGGGACTTTTAAAGAAAAGTAGCTTAAAGCAGCAGCTTATTGGAGAGATTAGTTTGCTATCTTCCCTGTCAGCCCTGCTAGAAGATTTCAGGGCTGAAGTACTGTAAGACTCAAGAATCACTAGTAGGATTGTACTTTTGTACTTGGATATGACCGTCTTCCATTGATGTAGGAGAAATTATTAGCATTTGGTTGTTCCAGACCATAGACCATTGATTATTTCCAACTAAGAGGATGGGACTTCTCCTTTAATTAAGTCACCAGCAAATCACAATGAAATTGCTTCTAGATAGTCTATAATAATAGACTATTAGACAAGCATATGGTGGTGAGGTATACAATATACAGTGTGTGCCTTACTCATTATTTTCAATTATTGTGAAATTTGGATTGCATAGTGCTTTCATAATTTAAGCACAGATTAAAAGAGATACCTTATTTTAAATGTTGCTTTTTATTGATTTTGTTAAATATTTTCCCAAATAAATCTGAAACTGTTTCCTCCTACTCTCTACCCACTAGTAAGTTGCAGGTCTCTTGTAGCGGCCCTATGTATTTGAAAGGAATGGCAAATTATTCATAGTTGATTTGTGGTTTAATCAAAAATTTCTTTTTCATTATACTATGTTATGAGATGCTTTTTTCATTCCTTAAATTAAAAATAAAATTGAAGAAGCAAAGAGACACGCGGTCAGTATATATTAGTACTTGAGCTGACATTTCCGTGATCCCATGTTCATTCTGCCTACTCTGTCTTCATATAGAGTTTCTGGAGCGCTAAAATTGTTCCTATTTATAGTAGGACACAATAAAGGTCTTAATAGATTTTTATGCTATTTAAATTTAAACAGAGATTCTCTCCCTTTTACTATTTGTTTCCCTAGCACTTAGGATAGTATTTGATACATAGTGAGCATTTAATAAATGTCTTTAATTCATTTATCTTCATATATTAAAACTTAAAATTACACTAAGATTTTGGGGTCATCTTGTTAAAGGCAATGAATTATAACTTGCATTTCTGTAGTACTTTCTAGAGAGCTTTTGTGCATGCAATCTCATTCCTGATTATCACATCATTATGAGGCAACCAGGGTAGGCATTTTTACTTCCATTTTATAGGTGGAAACACTGTGGCTCAGTGAGTTCAATTACTTAAAGAAGATCAGGATGATTTAAGTGGGAAAACTAGGGCTGAAACTAAAATCTTCAAATTTCATGTTCAGCATTCATTTTATTATACTAATATGTCTCTCAAAAATGATAATAATAATAATAATATGATAAAGAAGACTACCTGGAAAAATAGAGTGCAGAGGTCAAAAACAAGAGATGAGTGTTTTAATAAATACCTGAAAGAATGAAAGATTGGCTCATTGGAAAAGTTGTTAGTGGAAGTGCATTGCAGGTGAAACAAAATTGAAGAAAAAGACAAAAAAGCAAATATATTAGACAAATGGTGAGAAGAATATGTGGGCAGGTAATAGTTTATAGCTTGTCATTCATCTCTCTTCTCATTCAATTATTACATCACTAAGAATCTACATTATAGGTAACAAAGTTTTTTTGTTTATTTTTTTTGACTTTTTTTTTTGGGGGGGGGGAATTGTGCATTTACTGTCTGAAATCACTCTAGCTCAGCCTTTGCTAATAATCCAGTAGGTGGTGCCCTTTCAACTCAATTGTATTTTATGGACACTGACAATGAGCATTCCTTCAACAGTAAAGTGCAACCAGCACTAATTTTCATCAAATTTGATGAAATTTGAATAATTTTTAGGAGCCAGAAGAGTAGGTTTGATTTTCAAACCTCACCCAGAAAAACATAATATTTTAGGTCTTCTTTATTCTTTTGTCTGGTGTTAAAATTAAAGGTTTATTGGGAGGGGTTGCTCATAAATGTGATTTTCATTTAAAATTTTAGCAAGTACTTTTAAAAAAATGTTTCAGTTAGGACTTGTATCTGATTTGGGTAACTTTTATTTGATCACAGATATCCAAAGGAACATTATCTACATCACCTAAGTAGTGTGAATTGAAAAATACAGGGTTTTTTCTTTTAATAAATCAAATATTAGAAGCTCCCAAAGGATTAGATCAATTATTAGAATTTATAATTTAAAGCATTAATTTAAAAATGATTTCTCAAAGTGCTAAATGATGGCATATTAAATCCTTGTGTTAATTTTCTTTAGTTTCAACTTTGTAAATGAGAGATGTTCATAGCTAAATTTTATATATTGAAATTAACTCATGAGTAGGAAAGGGGAATTTTAAAGATATGTGCATAATTTTATAATATATATGATGATATTCAAAGTATTTGTGATTTATGAACCAATAAATGACTCTCATAATTGCCTACATTTAGATGTACAATTAAGATATTTGATTCAAATTATAGAAACCATTTACTACATTTTTGAATGAAGCAGTGTCATTTAAACATTAGATTTTGTAGAAACTTGCATTATTTTCAGGAAATTACTTTAGTAATTGGCCATTCCTGAAAAACAAACAAACAAAAAAAAGTGGGCGGTATCATCTTCTCACAATGACACATATTTCAGACTATCATTCTCATATTCCCAAAGCAACTTTGAGTAGCACATCTTTGTCACTCTGCTCTTAATAGTGACTTGAGCTTTATTGCAGGGAACTAGGCAACCATTCTTTCTCCTGTGCATTCTGTTAAACAATCCCCCTCTTTTTCCTCCTCCCCTCTGATATTTTCCAATTCTTCATGTATGGTCTTTATGTGTTAGAATATAGACTTGAGGGCAAGAACTGGATTTGCTTGAATGTACTTGTATACCCTACTTTTAGTTCATATTTTAAATGTTTTATTAATGATTTATCTATCAAACTATCTATGTCCTTTATGTTATGAACTAAAATTCTCCCAGAAATAAAGTAGAACTAATCCATGAAAATTAAAATGGAATTAAATATAATAAATGCGTGAATATTAATCATGATTTGATAGGCATTGAATGACCTCAATTGCATCATTCAAAGGCCATGTTCCTTGCCTCAAGAACATTGAGTACGATTAAAGTATTATAATTCAGATAAATGTATTTCAAGTTGTCATTCACCCATTTTTCTTTTCTTTTCTGTTTTTAGTTGTAGATGAAGTATGTAGCGGATCTATAGTACCATGAATATTTCTCATCCCTTTCTCTCATTCAATTAAAATGAGTATATTTCTGGAAGGAACTGAAATATTAGAAGGATTTTACTCAAAGATGATCACAAAAAGTAGCTTGTCATAGAGGATAAGACTCTGAGCATGGGGTCAAGAAGAAATAGAATCAACCCTAAACTCTAATAATAGTTTTTGTTCCTTGGATAAGGAAAGATCATTTAATCTTTATTAGCCCCAGGGAATTCTTTAGGACTTAATTCTTGATTCTAGGTTGTATTGAGTTTTACTCTGGTGGAAGGAGTTCTCTTGAACTGAGATACCACAGTCACTTTTGTATAGTACTAGAAAAATTCTCAACCTGGGCTCCTAAAAAGTCTGTAGAGAGTCTCAATCGAAATAAAGTGAGTTGCCAAAATGAAATGAAATGAAATTTATTGCATGCTAAATAAACTTTGTTGTTACTAGAAGCCTCAATTTCTCAGAGTATAGATTTAGCTTATATAATTTCTTCAGGTCTTATTCAAACACACAGCCAATCAGCAGCATTCAAAGTTATTTTGAATGGACCAGCAGGATGTAGTTTTTCACTAAAAGAAATTTGGTTTGGAAAGTGGCCGGCTGTGTGGTATGTGCAATATTTGTTGCATAATATGCAACTAAATAATTTTGTGCATAGCAAGACTTTGTGCATTCAGCCTAAGTAGGATGAGTTAGCTAAGTTTAATGTGTTCACTCTAGAGTAGGAGTTGTCAGGGGCGTACATTCAGGAAGGTCTGTTATTTTCACTTTGCAACAGAATCAGCAGTATGACTATTCAAACAGCAGTGTGACTATGAAGGGCTAAAATTTAATAACACAAGAAAAAATGAGGCAGGTGGTTCAGAAATGAGGCTGTTGACAAAGATAGAAGGAAAAGACATCATCATCAACAGTGAATAATTACTAGCAATAATTAGAAAAGAGACTTAAGAAAATAGAAACTGGCTTTGATGAAGTAGGCATTATCAGGTAACATTTTTGACCTGTGGAAGATCAGCTGTTTATCAAGGTTGAATTGACATTATAGTGGGAGTATTTGGGGAGACGTTTCAGAAGGACAAACAAAAGATGACCTTCATAAGAATACAATCTGTAAACCAGATGTTAATGAATAGTCTTTATCCCAACTCAGACTTCTAGCTATCACCATTGACAATATTACTTCACAATGAAAAAAAAAACTTCACTATATAATTCTTCAATCAATAATTATTTATTATTTTCTAACTACATAGCAGGCACTATGTTAGGCACTGGAAATTCTGAAGCAAAAATTAAATAATACTTAAATTCTATTTTTCCAATAGTAATAACTAATTTCCCCTGGAATAAACACTTTCTTGCTGATTAAAGACAAATACCTTGTCTGTGGCTCGATCAGACAAAATAATGAAATTGTTATCTTCAGCCTCATGAGTACTGAGCCCTTTTAATTCATCTAATTAGCCCAGACACATGAAAACTGATTCAGACATAAGGGAAGAATATGGAATATCATGGAGATTAGATACAAGTGAGTCATGTAGCTGGTGATACACAAAAAAAAAGACAAAACATTTATACACAAGTCACCTAAAAAGGTGAAGAGACTGAAGGTAACACTAATGAAACCAAATGTTTGTCATTCTGTAAGGGTATGGTAGCTCTCCTTTTTTCCACAGGAATAGCATTGGCAAAATTTACAATCTTGAATCAGTTAGTAAAAAAAGGAAATAGTTCTTTCCTGGTTCAAAGGTGTGAACATTGTTAATTTGCCTCAAAATTCAATTAAACTAAAATTATGTTGAATTTGTGAAATTAGATCAAACCCTTAGCCAATATTACAATATGACAATTGGCTTAATCCATGAGATTGGCCATGAACCATACATATGTTATACTAGATATGGATGATAATGATGCTATTTCATTCTAGATATTCCACATGATATGTAAATTTAATATTTTGCCAATTTTTCCTAATACAAAATATAGATAATACAATATCCATTTTATAGGGATAGGATGAAGAACTCAGTAAGTTTAAGTAACTTTTCAAAAGGCATAGAATCTGTATGTGGATCACAGGTTATATAATTTGTGACAAAGTGTGAATGTAAACTAAAGTAATATGACTCAATATGTAAGGGTGCTTTTTGCTAGCATTTGGTATAGATACTTAGAGCTCTTTTAGGACTAACAATTTAGTTGAAGGCCTAATATGAGAGTATGGGCCTTCAGTCTTGCCACTTAAGGAATGGCTAGAACTGTAGAATTTGAGAAGTTGTAAATAAAAATAAATGAAAACTTATTATCTATTTCTCTAAAACAACTTTTCTAACAAATTTATAATTCACTACTTCGTTATTTTATCACTATTAGTAAAATTTCTTATGTTTAAAAAAAGTTGAACTTTGTCTCTTCTTTCTATCTCATCTCTTATATGTTATCAGTTACTAAGACTAGGAGGAATCCTAGAATCCCAGAGCTGGAAATGACCTAGTATGTCATCTAGTCTATCTAGGACCTGAAGAGGCATTGCATGTATAAATAGTTACTTTGACATCATTTGAAGACTAATGAGAGTTTGAGGAATAGAAAAATGGTACTTCATTCAGTCACACTAGGGGTTAGAATTGGAACCTTTTAGGTTAGGTAGCAATTTTAGATGCAATCAGCTTCCTTTCTTGACCTGTAGTGAGTTTTAGACCAGTGGCTCACATGAGGAATATATTTCTTTATCTAATTCTCTTCTCTATTTCTACTAGCACAATTCTCACATACCCCTTTCTTGCTTTCATCCCAGATTCTTAAAATAGCCTCTGACTAATTCTTTTTACCTTTCCCTTTATATTTATTCTTCATCCTTTATATTTATCCTTCATACTAATGTTAGATTAAATTTCTTTTCAGATAAATTTAGTCACGAAACACCTCCATTCATAAGTACTCACTAGCTCCCTGTCATCTAATAATAGATTCAAATTCTCTATTTACTATTCTTGGTTGTTCACAATTGAATATTTTAGTTTTACACTTCCTACTACATATTCTATGCCTAGCCAGAGTTAAACTCTTTTTTTTTCCTGTCTCTCCAGGACACTCCCTGTGTTTTTCTTACTGCAGAGTATTTATTTTTGTTTTCTCCAATATCTGACTAGTCCCCTCCTCTTCCATTTGATATTTTTAATATCTATCTACCCTTTCAAGCCTAACTTAAATATCAAGTTCTTCATGATTTTTTCTTGATTCCCTTTAGCTAGTAATGTCCTTTTCTCTCACAGAATTCGTATAGCACTAACTTGGTACCTTTCTAATGCATTTATTTAGCACTTGTTATAACTATGAATGTATAGCATTTCTCCGTACAAGATTATGAATTTCAGAAGGTCAAATATTGAATTGTATCTGATATTTGTGTTTCCTTCATTACTAAACATTAGAGTGCATATTTGATTAATTAAACTTAATTATATATTGAAATTTGATACCAAAATCTTCTAAAAACTCAACTTGTCTATCAGAAACAGAAATAAGAATGTAGATTGCTTTTCTTCTTCTCTTTAGTTAGTCTAAAAGCAGGTATTCATTGCCAGCAGTGGCTAACGAATGATTACTTATTAAGAAAAGATGTGCTTTCCAGATCTTTAGAAATGTACCAGAAAAGGCATATTTGTACCAAGACATTTTAAAAAAAGGACAATAAGCAATAGCAGGGAGGGCCTAAAGGAATTGAAAACTTAGCTCCATTTAAGAGGTAAAAATGATTTCTGTCTAGTGTTAGCATACTTATAAGACAGTGGATTTTAGGAAATGGACATATACTGACATATCTTGAGTCAATCCTGAAAGCATATGCAAGGTTTTTTTTTTTTTTTTCTTAAACTAAATTACATTTTGATTGTGCTTTTTCATTATTATTCCAATTATGATTCAGTTTTCATCTCTATAATGCCTTTTCTCCAAGGAATTCAAGGTGCTTTACAAACATTAACCAAAGAATAAACATGAATCTTCCCAACAACCCTGTGAGATAGGTAAAATGCTTTTTGCTAAATGAAAAATTATAATTCAGCCTCTCAAAATGAATTTCAAATTATATTCCTTGGTCTAGTGGCTTGTAAATCTGTTTGTTTGTTTTGTTGCTTTGTTAGAGTTGTGGGACTTAGCCCTTGGAAACAGTGATACATATGATCAGTTTTCTCTTGCTTATCAGCATATTGGCTCAACTAAACTTTTAAAAAAGTGCTTCATGTTGGAGAGGAGTGGGAAGGAAGAAAAGGAGAGCCATAGCAATTGATTACTCAAGCCTTGGGTTACAGAGAAGGCAACTTTTTCCTATAACATCAGTAAAACAATCACCTGTTGATGACTTCTGTCCCTGCTGTTTTTCTTAAGTTCTTCCATGAATAAACCTATAGCTCACAGACAATACAAAGGAGATAAAGCACAGTGGGAAAATTGTATCTGGAACCAACTGGTTTGGATTTGATTTCTAACTTTGATACCTATGTGACATTGAAAGTAACCCAATCTCTCAAGACTTGTTTCTTCTCCTGTAAAATTAGGAGGTTGGAAAAAAAAATGATTTCTAACATCTATTTTAAATCTAGATCTATGATTCAGTCAATTATATGATCTGTGAAGGCTCTTGTAATTGTTTCTGAGATTTTTTTTTAAATAACACACTACTTTCATTCAAACTAACTCACGTTAGTGTTTCTTTCTTTTTTTTTTTTTTTTGCTTCTTTAGGTAATAGGCTACAGATATTTTTTTAAAGAAAAATGCATTTATAATTAGCAATCTCAACTTGCAAAAATTAATAAGCAGAAAAATTCTAGAAAATCCTTAATTTTCTTAAGTAACTGACACTTTTTGAAAGGGCATATTCTTTCTAAGAGACCTCTGTGTTTGAGTCAATTAAGAGGCTTTAGTTTTTGTTGGGAATGGGAGTGTGATATAATGGATAATGTGTAGACTATGAAGATCTAAATTTTAATAATGGCACTATCACTTTACTACCCATATCATCTGGAACCAATCATTTACTTTCTCTTCATCTCAGTTCCCTTATTTATAAAATGAGAGATTTGAAATAGAACATCTCAATGGTTCCTTTTAAATAAAAACATTTAAGCACCTTATTTTAAAGGTCAGAAGTTCAAGGCCTAGAAAAGTATATTGAAAAGCCTATGTCCCCAAAATGGCAAAGACAAATTGAGAACCCAAGTCTATAAATACCCCAATTTAGTATTCTTTTCAATCTGTTATTCTTTTTTTTCCCATTTTTTAATAGAAAGCTTCTTTTTTCTTTGTGGATTTCTTATTTGTTCAAAAATAGTCCTTAGTGTTTCCAAGGGTAGCTTTGTCAAACATCACTATAAGAAAGAAAATCCTCTCCATTTTATTATTCTTTGCTATTTCAAATTTCAAATGCTAGTTGTTTTATGAGACATTTTTCTTGTAGAGACAAAATAATTTTTGAATAAATAACATATTAATCCCAGCTACCACTTTGTCAAAGATCTACTTATATAATCAGAAACTGAGACATATACAAATAATTATCAAAAGTTAGGCATTAGTATAGCTATAAGGCCTAGATTTCATAGAACCATAGAATTTCAGTGTTCAAAAAGTCTTCAGAAATCATTAGATTTATACATGAAACATCTTAATAACATCCCTTGATAAATTTTCATTGAGCCCAAGAAAAAAGAAATGTATTATCTTGAAAATAACCAATTGTATTTTACTTTCATTTCAGTTGGTAAAGAGGTTTCCTGTACATGTAGGCAAAATCTGGGTTTTTTCCACCATCTAGTTACCGGTGCTTAGTCTTGGCTTCTTCCAAGGCTTTCTTGCTTCCACCAAGCATTATTTTCTCTGTATTTCAGGCTTTATGTTATATGCACATATTGTTTCTTCTCCACTCTAAATATTCCTAGATCCATCAAGCCTTACGGTGGCCTACTCAACACTTTTTGAAATGCTAATCACCAAACTATGGGAAAAATCGTCTTTCCTAAAATGTGTTTCCCAAAATTGAAGAAAAGACTCTGCATATGGTCTGATGAGGACAGAGTATAATGTGGTTATTGATGTGACCAATGTAGACATCAGATGAGGGTAGGCAACAATTGTTTGGTCATGTGAAGAATTCACAATGGCCATCTCTTTGGCAAAAGGTAGGTTTATTTAGAAAAGGGTAGAGAAAAATATAAAGAGATACAATATACATCATGAATGGTAAATATGAAATAGAATGAGAGAGCACATAACAAGGAAAGGAATTTTAATAATTGATGATGGAAAAGATAATTGCCACAGTGAAACTTGCAATTAGGGAGGAGAAAGGAAACGCCCCCAATGAGGTTAGAGTATACCCTTAGCTGGCAGGATAAATCCCTAAGAAAGTTAGGAAGCTATAAGGAGGAGAAGTGAGGTCTGAGAAGAAAGATACCATATAAAGCATAGTGGAGTTAGGAGAGCTACCATGTGGCCTGAGGGAGGGGAAAGGGGAAAGACAATATGAGACAAAATGCCTTGGCTGCCAACTGACCCAAAAGAGTGTCAGAAAAGATGACATGGACTATAAACAGATTTGTAGGAAAAATTTAACCTCAGGGACATAACTGCAATTTCTGACAGATGAGGATGCCTACAAGCCCCAAAGAAAGTGGGCCTCGGTGCTTTTTTTTTTTTTTTAATATTTTTCTCTTGTTTGAATCTTCTTTTTTATAGTAAATTTATTTTAAATGCACATTATTTTATGAATCATGTTGAGAGAAAAAAATCAGAGGAAAAGGAAAAAATCATGGGAGAGGAAAAAAAAAACCGACAAAAAGAAGTGAACATAGCATGTGTTGATTTACATTTTATCTCCATAGTTCTTTTTCTGGATGCAGATGGCATTTTCTGTCCAAAGTCTATTGGGACTGCTTTGGATCACTGAACCACTGAGAAGTCTTTCATTGATGATCATTACACATCCTTGGAGTTATTCTGTACAATGTATTCCTGGTTCTGCTTGTTTCACTCAGCATCAATTCATGAAAATCTTTTCAGGCCTTTCTAAAATCAGTTTGTTCATCATTTTATAGGACAATAATATTCCATTATCTTCATGTACTTCATGCACATTCCCCAGCTGATGGGATCTGCTCATTTTCCAATTCTTTGCTATCACAAAAAGAGCTGCTACAAATATTTTTGCAGATGTGGGTCCTATTCCCTCCTTTAAAATTCCTTTGGGATACAGACCCAGTAATGGCACTGCTGCATTAAAGGGTGTGCACAGTTTTATAGTCCTTTGGGCATAGTTCCAAATTCCTCTTCAGAATGGTTAGATTATTTCACAATTCCACCAACAATACATTAGTGTTTCAGTTTTCCAACATCCCTTCCAACATTTATCATTTTCTTTTCCTGACATCTTAGCCAATCTGAGAGGTGTGAGGTAGAAATTCAGATTTGTTTTAATTTGCATTTCTCTAATCAATAATGATTTGGAGCATTTTACATGTAATTAGAGATGGCTTTAATTTCATCATCTGAAAATTGTCTGTTCATATCCTTTGACCATTTATTAATTGGGGAATGACTTGTATTCTTATAAATCTGACAAAGTTCTTCATATATTTTAAAAATGAGACCTTTATCAGAAACACTGGATGTAAAGGTTTTTTCACAGCTTTGTTCCTCCCTTTTAATATTTTTTCTATTGGTTTTGTTTCTGCAAAAGTTTTTTTTGTTGTTGTTTTAATTTAATGTAATCAAAATTGACTGTTTTACCTTTCATAATGTTCTCTAGTTCTTTGGTCAGAGCCTCAGAGTTTTAATATAACTTGAATTTCTTGATTGGTCACAGCAATATGGGGCTATCCAGGGTAGTAGGGAGAAATCTCCACAGAAGGTGAGGTGAGACCACTAAGCTAAATTGTTCACCATCAGAGCCTTTTCCCTAACTTTCCCAGAGAGTAATTTCATCAATGCTCCAGTTATTGTCAATTGCACCCAAGATACATCCAGAATCTTATTAGTTATTACCTCATTTTTGATATTATGTTCTTATAAATGCAACTTAAGAACTCAGTAGTTTGGTGTTAGTTATATCACTCTATTGACTCATACTGAATTTATTGTACCTTTGGATGCCCAGACCTCACAACAGAGTAAATAGTAAGATAGGAAGACTATTGACCTGAGAATCTGTGGAACTGGGATCTCATCCAGGTATTGATGGTAATTAGCTATGTGATCTTGAGCAAGTCACTTTGTTAATAACATTGGTCCAAGAAGGGATTTAGGGAAGCAAATAATGTCCACTTCTTTCTCAGACTTTCTAGCTCTTGGGATTTTTATAGCAATTTAAACCATTACAACAATCATTTATTAGGCAACTATTTTGTCTAAGGTATCATGGGTTTTAGAACAAAGTTGAAAATAAGATATTGAGGTGGCTGAACCCTGCTGAATAAACAGAAACGTTTATTTGAGGAAGGAAGAGAAATTGTTCATGAAGATGCAAAAAATATGAATTATAGAGGAATTTTCTAATTCTGTATGAATGTAAACCTATAAAATTCAAGTTCTATACATTGAGAATTCAGATCCTTAAAAATAACACAGAAGACACAGACGCATAAACATTCCTGCACAAAGGAAGGAATTAGATTGCTTCACTTGAACCCTGTTGGGTTGACCTTCTCAGAATAAAGGGGAGGTTCCTGTTCAAAATCAAATAAAAAGAGAAATAGTTTTTACTCCTTCACCCATCAGGGAGAAAGAAAATCAAAGAAGAATATCAGCATCCTTCAGTTTTTGCACTATAACTGCTTTGATTAGGTCCTAAATAAGTACTTCATTTTTATTTCTGTAGCTGACTTGTCAGGAATCTTTGAAGGTCAAATGACAAACCATTCCTTCTGTGTTTTTAGGGAATTTGGGGAATGCTTTCCCATGTGGGTCCAGTCAATCTTGAATGAGGAGACAATAGAAATTCATCCCCAAAATTGAGGCAATTGAATTGACTTCAGCAATTCAATAAAATTGATTAAACAGTTCGTGTATATATATATATATGTATATATATATATATATATATATATATATAGTGTTTTAGAAACTGTGAATACAAGGAAAAAATAAACAGTTTCTTCCTTCAGGGTGCTTACAGTCTACTTAATTATGATTTGTTTCTACCTGCTACTTTCCAAGACTTATGGTTAGAATTAATTGGTGACATTTTTATGCCCACATTCCAAGCAATTAAATGATAAAATACTAATTGAGAATTATAGGTATATAGATGTATACCTTTTCTACAAATTAAAATCTTAAAGAGTTGGGGGCAGCTAGGTGGCGCAGTGGATAGAACACCAGCCCTGAAGTCAGGAGGACCTGAGTTCAAATCTGATCTCAGACACATAACAGCTGTGTGACCCTGGGCAAGTCACTTAACCCCAATTGCCTCAGCAAAAAAAAAAAAAAAAAAAAAAAAAAAAAAATCTTAAAGAGTTTCTCAGACTAGTGAGAAGTTAAATAACTTACACACATCCCATGGTTGTTGCCAGCCAGGGAGAGGGAGGAGGGAAGGAGAAGAGTGAGAGAGAGACATTCTCTCTGTCTTTGAATGTGTGTGTATATACATATATATGTATGTGTGTATGTATAAAATATTAGAATTTATATCTTCTGATTCAACATGTTGACCTTGAAATAACAATCACTTGGAAATAGCCAGTAGAAAATTGGTGATATGGAGAGAAACTAGGGTTATACATATAGACCTGATTGTTGTCTGCATATATTGTTGGGAGCAGAAGTGATATGACCACAGTTATACGTGTATTTATGTGTGTGAATAGCATTTATTTAATAGCTACTATGCCAAGAACAAATATCTCATTTTATATTCACGACAACTCTGGGAGGTTTTGGTATTCTCTTCATTTTATATTTGAGGAAACTGAAGCAAATCAAGTTTAAGTGACTTGCCCAGTTCACACTATCTATAAACATTTTAACCTGGATTTGAATTCAGGAATTCTTAATTCTGGAGTTAGGCCTCTGCTAGGTATTAAGGGCAGCGGGATCTCACCTCTTCCTCTTCAGTGTGCATCAGACATGTCCAGCTTGTTCATCCAAAGGAGAGTCACAAGCCAGGGGAAGATGAAATAAAGTAGTTCTTTATTTAGCTCCTCCCTTACAACCAGCCTGCCTTGTTATATCTTCCCTCTTCTCTTAGCCTTGCCTCCTAGCTTAGCCCCTCCTCCTAGCCTTACCTCTCCTCCTTGCCTGACCCCTCATCCTTGCCTCCTTCCTTCCCCATTCTCTGTGGTCACCCTAGATAATGAAAGCAGCAAAGGAGACTTAGAAGAACTCTAATAATATTTTAATAAGGATTGATTTTAGATGAGGAAATACCTTTTTAAATAAACATCACATATTAAATTCAAATGTTACCAGGAGGAAATGCTTATGTCCTCTTCTACAACTTTCCATTATTCATTTCCTTCTTTGACAGATTTTTACCTGAAATATTTTTTTTTTAGTTGTAGTTAGTTCTATATTTACAACTCCAAGGATGGTATTAGAATATTCCCTGGACAAGACCAAATCAACAAACTATTATTTTTAGAATCTCTAATTCTCTATAAAATATCACGACACATATTTTGTCATTCCTTGAGGGCTGAGTGGATCATGTTATAAAATTGGGGAAAGGGGAAAAGGAGAATTGCAGAACAAAATAGAAGATGAAAAAATACAATAAGAAAGGGCATTCAAAACACATTTAAATAAACAACTATATACTAAAGGCATCATGCCTAAAGGGTGAGGCAATATAAGTCTTAGCTTACCTGCATTACATAAAGTACCATGTTCTTACTTGACACTGAAAATGTTATATAATAATAACTCAAGTCCCAAGTTAGCTTCTCCATTTCAGAGAAAAAGAATAGAACAAGTCAGCCATTTCATTTTCAGAGACAGAAGCTAAGAATCAAACACAATAGTAAATTGTGTTTGGGGAGCTACAACTGGAGTAGCAACAAGTTTTCTGGCTAAAATAAATAAATTGGTAGAGAGGATTCTCAGAATCAGATACAAAGGACAAGTAAAAGAAAGAGAACTGAGAAAAATAGCTTCAAAGATCAGGTTGAGTTTTGAAAAGGAAAATGGAAATGTTTTGCCTTGCATCTTTGTCATACTATGAATAGAATGCCTTTTAAAAATTAAAATCTTGTTGATAATTACCTCCCATGAGATCTCAAAATTGTTATAATAGAAACCGATTCACAGACATCTAGTTAATTAACTTCTTGGGTACTGATTTGTTTTTTTTTTAATATGTCATAGTTTTAAAACTAACAGGAATGAACATCATAAATACCAGTAACATGCAAATGTTCTTCTTTATTCAAATGATAGCTTTTAGAATAGGAGTAGCTAACAGTGAATTGAGCTTAATAGCCAATACCCATTTTTATTCTACAAAATGATAGTGGATCTTTTTTTATTTCCTCTTTATACTTTATATTTCATATGTTTACAAAGTTAGTTCATATTGACATCAATCCCTGGTCACATGCCTCCTGAGAAAAATTTGGTGGTTAGTGATATAAAGTTATTATTCTGCTTGTTTTCAATGAGGTGAAGATTAGGACAATACCTTAGCACTGATATGTATGCCATACTACAGCTTTGATAAATATAGTCTAGAGATAATATTGCTTTAATAGGGCTCAAATGAATCTAAACACTTTTGCCATTTTGTCATAGCCCCTTGTTAGTTTCAATAGACATATTATTTTTCACTTCCCTCCTAATTTGAAAGATGAATTTTAAGCAAAATGTTGTCTATTCCAAATCCTGCTAGTTTTCCCTTGCAGGTGACTTAGTTTCACCTCTTGTGATTTTCAACAAATCATTTATCCAACAAATGTTTCTTAAGTTCTTATATGTGAAGCATACATTTTATCCTGGTAAGAGTAGAATTTAAATTTATGATAATTTATATAATTTATTTGAAATAATATCACCAAGAAGCTAAATTTTCCATAATTAATTTTACTCTGTGTCCAAAAAGTAGAAGCTAGGTTATCTTGTAGCTTTCATATTATCCTCAAGAAATATGTTTGGGAGAAATACTTTCTGAGTTTTAACATTTGTTCCACCTGAATTGTAGTGTTTAGTTGAAAAACTCATGCTCAATATTTAAGCTAGTACTATAAGATTGAGCTCAGAAATCTTATTATGCTATTCATTACAATGGTGTATCTCATTTAAAAAAATTTATTTTTCCAAGTTATATGTAAAGCAATGTATATATGTGTGTATATATATTTATTTTCATTTATTTATTTTTCTACTTTTTTTTTTTTGCTTTTTGCTGAGGCAATTGAGGTTAAGTGACTTGCCCAGAGTCACAGGCATGTTAAGTGTCTGAGACCAGATTTCAACTCAGGTCCTCCTGACTTTAGGGCTGGTGCTCTATCCACTGTGCCACATAGCTGCCTATATATATATATATATATATGTATATATATATATATATATATTTAAAACTTAAATTTTCTGCCTTCTTTCCCACCTCCCTGATATTGAAAAGATATGTGTGAAATTATACCAAACATTTCCATAAAAATCATATTGAGAAATAAAAAAATAGATTTTCACCTCCCAAAAAATACCCTTCAGGAAAACAAAGTTATAAAAGTATGTTTCAATGTATATCCAGACATGATCAGTTCTTTCTCTAAGTATGATTTGCATTTTTCATCATAAGTCCTTCAGGGTAGTATTGAATCATTGTATTGTTAAGAATAGCAAAATCATCCACAACTGATCATCCCACAACATTGCTATTACTTTGTACACAATACATTTCACTTTGTTAGATGTCATGGAGGACTTTCCAGGGTTTTTGTTTTTGTTTTGTTTTGTTTTGTTTTGTTTTTAGAATATCCAACTCATCAATTCTTATACAATAATAATATTCCATCATAAACACATATCACAATTTATTGATCCATACCCCAATTCACAGGTATCCCCTCAATTTTCAATTCTTCACCCTGAGAAAAGAGCTGCTATTAATATTTTTGGATGTATAAGTCCTTTTCCTTTCTTTTAAAAATCTCTTTTGGGATTCATGCCTGGAAGTGAACTGTTATGTAAAATGATATGTAAATGATATGTATAATTGTGTATCCCTTGGTACATATTTTATTTCATTTCATTATTTATCAATTGGGGAATCACTTTTTTTTCTGAGGCAATTGAAATTAAGTGACTTGCCCAGGGTCACATAGCTAGAAAGTGTTAAATGTCCAAGGCCAGCTTTGAACTCAGGTTCTCCTGACTTCAAGCATCTCTATCCACTATGCACCTAGTGCACTCATTTTTAAAATTAATTTGAATCAGTTACTTATACTTTTGAGAAATGAGAGCTTCATCAGAGAAAACTGCTTCAAAATTCTTTTCACAATCTCCCCCATCCATTTATTCTATTCTCTCTCTCCATTTACCCTGTCCCTCCTCAAAAGTGTTTTGCTTCTGACTACCCTCTCCTCTAAAATGTTTTATTTTCTATCACCCTCCTCTATTTTCATATACTCTTTCCCTCCATCTCACCTCTCCCTTACCTCTTAAATCTTAGTTAGTCCATTATTATTTCCCTTTCCTGATTAGCTTCGTATGCTTCTCTTGAGTCTCCCATTTGAAAGTTAAATTTTCTATTCAGTTCTGGTCTTTTCATCAAGAATGCTTGAAAGTCCTCAATTTCATTAATAATCAACATTTTCCCTTGAAGGATTATATTCAGTTTTGTGGTAATCCCAATTCCATTGCTCTCTGGAATATCATATTTCAAGCACTTTGATTGTTTAGTGTAAAAACTCCTAAATCTTTTATTTTTTTTTTGATTGTGTCTCCCCTATATTTGATTTTTTTTACTCCTGGATGCCTGCAATATTTTCTCTTTGACCAGGGTGTTCCTTAATTTGGGTATCATATTCCTTGGAGTTTTTATATTTAGATACTTTTCAGGAAGTGATTGGTAGATTCTTTTAATTTGATTTAGCCTCTGATTCTAGAATATCAGGACAGTTTTCCTTGATAAATCCTTGAAGGATGATGTCTAGGTTTTTTTTAGATTGTGGCTTTCAAGCAGATCAATAATTTTTTTTCCCTGAGGCAATTGGGGTTAAGTGACTTGCCCAGGGTCACACAGCTGTTACGTATCTGAGACCAGATTTGAACTCAGGTCCTCCTGACTTCAGGGCTGATGCTCTATCCACTGCGCCACCTAGCTGCCCCAGATCAATAATTTTTAAAACAGATCTTCTGGATCTATTTTCTAAGCCAGTTGTTTATCCAATGAATTATTTCACATTGTTTTCTGTTTTTTCATTCTTTTCATTTTGTTTTATTGTTTCTTGACTTCTCATAAAGTCATTAGTTTCCATTTGCTCAATTCTAAGTTTTAAGGAATTATTTTCCTCAGTGAACTTTTGTACTTGCGTTTCCATTTAGTCAAACATGCTTTTTGAGGCATTCTTCTCATTAGCTTTTTGTATTTCCTTTCACTCTCATTTCACTTCCCAGTTTTTCTTCCATATCTCATACTTGATTTTCAAAATCCCTTCTGAGCTTTTCAAAGGTCTAAGATGAATTCTTATTTTCCTTGGAGGCTTTGTATGTAGGAGTTCTGACTTTGATATCTACTTCTCAGTGTATATTTTGATCTTCCTTGTCACCATAGTAACTTTCTATGATTAGAATCTTTTTCTATTGTTGGCTCATTTTCCCAGACTTTTTAACTTGGCTTTTAACTCTTTGTTGTATATCACAATCTTCTGAAGTATTGTGCAAGTATTTTCAGAGATCCTTTTAGGGACCCATAAGTTTTCAGCTCTTCCAGGATATTATGATTCAAGGAGGTGTATTTGAGTGACCATAAGTACTTTTTTCTGCCCTTGAATTGTGAAAAGGGTCACATTTCCAGTTAAGAATCCTTCCTCAGTGCTACCTCCTTCTTACCTATTCAACATCCTTTACCTTTTGTGAACTGAGACATCCAGAAACTGCCTGTTACCACATTCTCTGCCACCACCACTGTTGACCCCTAAGGTCCACTCCTGATTTTCTGGTTTCCTAAGATGCTTAAACTCTAATAAGATAAAACTTTCCTTTCAACTTTTCAAGTCATCTTTGGTGTCTAGTGTCTGAGAGGTCTGGAAATTGCCAGTACAGGTGGGACCCGAAAGCTCACACTTGGTTTGCTAGCTTTGGGGATGGGACTAGGACTGTGCTGGCATGGCCTGCACCAGGACTGCTCTGGACTCCCACCATGGTGCAACAAACCTTCCTTGCTAAACTTCTAAATTGTCTTTGGCTTCTAAATTGTTTCACTGCATCTGTTTGTGGGTTCTTATGTTTTGCCATTTGTTTCAAGTTATTCTTTAAAATTGGAGGAGTTGGAGATCTCAGATAAATCCCTGTCTTTTCCTCTGCCATCTTGGCTCCACCCCCAATTGTATATCTCTTTATAAAGTGTAAAAACTAAGTAATTATTGCATTGTTATTAAAGATTATTCACACAAAGAACAAATTAAGGGCAGCATAATTTCATTATTGCATTTTCAATCAATAAATTCCTTCATGATATACTTTTTATCCAAGTCAATAATAATAGAATTTCTGTGTTAGAAGTTTTTAGATTTAAAAGGGCCTCCTTGCTGATTACCTGGGATGGAATGATTCTTTTTATGACTATGATAAGCTCTGAGTCATTCATCTCTCATATATTTATCAATCCTTGGTTCCATTGGTTAAGGACCTGAATGAAACAATTCCAGGCTAGTGGAGAAGCCCAGAACTTCTTTATCATGAGAGTAATTATGCTTTGAGGATGCCTCCCCAATCCTCCATGCCACAGAAAGGAGAAAAAAGTTTTATCTTTAAGGATCCTGATAACAATTAGACAATAATACTAGGTAAATTCTGTCTCGTTCTTCATTTTCAAGTTCAGTCTCTCTCTATTTTTTTTTTTTAACTTTTGTCTGGAGAAGCTCTGGAAGTCAAATTTAAAGATCATCAAGGACATTTTTTTTAAGTTATGAGAAAAGATGATTAAAAACATCTCAATACTAAATTGTGTTTGGTATGGACAGAACTTTTGCTGAGAACAAAAACAACTCTGATAATTCGCATCTCATTTACATGGATGATTGCATCAGGAAGCTAGCATATAAATATGAGTCAATCAACTGATCCAAATTATAGAACAATAAAATGAAGTGAAATCTTCTGATGAATAAAATTTTAATGATAAAAATCATATAATACTTTTTCACATGAAAATTCATTTCTGGGTATATCTTAAAAAAATCTCATCACCACTATGATTAAAACATACTAACTAATGACATATATAAGTCCAAAGAAGATATGATCATATTCTGGGATCTATGAGAACTAAACACATTTAAATATCAGTGAACTGACCAAATGCTCTCAAAGCATTTATTGTATTTCTGCTAATGCTGGCTTAGATGATTTTATTTTATTTTGTCCCATATCTATAATTTCATTGTTGTATACAACTTTGGCTGACCCAAAGATTATCTGAATAAAACACAGGTATGGGACTATAATGATGATGGAAGTAGTAGCATCTTTGGGAGCTCTCAAGCCAGAGTTGGTAAGGAGACCTGACTATAGGTAATACAAAAATTATAGGAGATTCCTATGCTATCATTGAATGTAAAGACAAACTCTAGGAACTCTAATGCCTGTGTCCATATCTAAGTCATAATTCAAGGACAGAAAGGGACATTTATGTAAAGAGTAAGAATTCTAAGGTACAGTAACACAAAGTATCACTTTGGATACAATATATCAGGGACCTTAAGGAATAGTATCACTTCTGATTCAGAGGGAGTACAGTCTCTGATGAGGAGTATGGATTGGGGTTTTTCATGTATTTTCTTTTTCAACATGGCTAATACTGAAATATATATATTTGGGGGAGGTGATTCATGGACCCTCCATTGAAGCCCTTTGATGTTTCTTTTCCTCTTCCTGACGTTTTTCCTTCTGCTTTTGTTCCCACTTCTTCAATCCCTCATCCATTTCCTGGGACAACAGCACAACTCTTCTCACAAGCTTTTTCATCTGTGCCTTTTGATGGAGTTGTCCTTTCATTGGAGAAACACATCTACCATCTGCATAGGACAGTTCAGGCAGCTCTGTGAGGAGTCCATAGCCAGAGGATCTGGCCACCAGGCCCTGTTGAACTCGCCACATGCTCCCAGCTCTGCCCCCAATGCTCAGATGTAGCTGATGTATACCCAACTACATAAAAGCCAGTCCAGTCATGCCAAAGGGAGGGTTGAGGAACTAATTAATTATATTTTGCATGACTTTGTAACTAATATCAGGTTGCTTGCTTTGTCAAGGAGGGAGAAAGGTTAAGAGAGAGGGAACAAATTTGTCTATATATTTTATTTTTTATTTTTTTTGAGAGGGAGCATGTTTGAAACACAAAATTTGAAAAAAAAAGTGTTATTTTTAATGTGTAATGAATGGAAATACTTAATGCAATAACAATATATTTTAGAAATTAAAAAAATACTTTTCTATTATCAAAGTACTTGGAGAAGTAATTTCCTTCATATGGATTTTACTTTTTGTGTCTTATCTGGAATATTTACTGACAAGAAAGTAATAAGAAAATAGAGTATGCATCTCTTATTTTCTTTCCCAGTTACCTAGTTTTACGTGGTAACACTTAGTATCATTCCCATATGGGAAATAAGTGAGTAACCTAATAAGAACTAAATGTATCATAAGAAATAGTTCTGAATAGATTTTCAAAATGATATTTCTCCTGAAGATCTATTTCTACATATTATGAACCTGTTTTGAGAACTCAGAAATATCTTGTATTAACCACCCTGCTCTTAGTTATTTTGATCTTCAGACAACCAATTTCCATGTTGTACCCTTTCTTGAAGCTTTTTCAGCATGTTAGGATGGGACAGAATTTTTATTCTGCTAGCATAACTTTCCTTGAAATACTGCTCTGATACTTTGTGGTTGTGAATCTGGGAACATATCTCAATTTAAACACTTAGCAATCTCACTTATCTTTAAATCTAAACAGTAGTCTTAGTATTCTTTTCCTTTATGGATTTATATACTATAAGAAAAACATGTTAACAGTAGATGAAGGAAGGAACAAAAACTATATGCATCTGAAAAATGGGCAGTCTTTGGAATTTGAAATATAAAACTTTTCCTCTGGGTATGTGGTATTGCTTTATATGAATCATCTTGATTTATGATGAAAGAAGTTCTTATTAATTTTCCTCTGTGTGCATTATACTAAAACTCCAAAGCCTAGATACATGCTTGTGAGAAAATCTTTAATAATCATTGAGAAATCTTGTATTAACTGAATGTTGCTAATCATAAAGTTTACATTTTAGATCTTACTTTAATTCAGTCTTTTACATGTTCTAATTAAGTATATAAGTGACTTATCTTTCTGCTTTCTTTATTTGGTCTAAATTAAAATGCAGATACATATTGCCAAAAAAATAAAAATAATTATAATGATCTCAGTCAAGAGAGGCTAAATTCTTGAATAGTGTTGAAAAAAACATATTAAATTTATATTTTTGAGATTATAGATTTCAAACGCATTATTTTATTTTTTCAATCCAATTAAAAAATCTGTTAGCCTCTGTACTGTGTGCAAGTATACTATGTTAAATCTTGTTAATCTCCAAAATAGCCCTAAGAGCAATTCCTAACCCTTATTTTTGCACAGCCTAGGAATCGCAGGGCATAGTGACTGTGATCACTCTTTCACAAAGAAATCCAGTAGAATTACATAAAATCAGTTTTATTCACCTTTATACTGCAAACCTGATTGCTTGCAAAATGTAGGAGTGATAGTGAGGCACGGTACAAACTGAGACTTCCTAATGTGTTGGGCATAATTAGAAATTCATCTTAACTCTAATATGCACTTTATTCCTATTAGTATTCTGAAAGTACTGAAAATTGAATTCTGATCATTATAAACTCAGATCCCATGGAATACTTCAGATTTTCTATTAGGATAGGCATTGGTTTTCTTTTATTCTTTGTTTAAACTATTATTGCCTTGGGTAACAACCACTGAAAGAATCTAATATGGTGATTGATTACTAATTCACTCAGTTTAGAAATGGAATTCACATGGATGACCACCCTCATCTTTAAACTTACTACCAACCTACAGCAGGCCCTAAATCAAATGACCTAAGGAGTCATCTCCATGGTGTGATGTTATGCCCTAGCGGTAAGGCCACTGATTGCAAAAATTGCTCTGCAATATATTTGACACTCTATTCTAAAACGCCAGAAGCTGTGCTTATTTTGATTTTTTAAATCATTCTTTTTTGTTCAAATATACTAGCTCCAGAAAGCTCTATTGTTAAAATAGAGTATTTTCTTAGTTGGAAGTAGACAGTGATCCTGTCCTCTTCAAAAGGATTCAAAGGACTGGGTTGTTGCTTATACTTCCAGTCAGATGATGTGTATTTAATCCCAGTCCTGTCTCACTATCTGTGGGATTCTAGATGAACTTCCTCACTTTTCCTAGCTTTAGATTTTTCATCTTTAAAATGAAGGTGTTTAAATGAATTCAAACCTTTCAACTCTAATTGTATGTTTTTATCATCATAAGCTATCACTTCTTTTTTTCTATTAGCACAGAGAGAGTTTATAAAGTTCTAATCATTTTACTTAAGAAGATGAGAAAAATCCCCTTACTTACTGGAAAACAACTGCCCTAGTATTTAAACAGCAAAAGGTTAAGAACAATTCTACAGAGAAATTGATGATGATTTGTTTTTGTTCACTCATTTTTTTTAGTCATGTCTGACTTCCTGGCCTTATCTCCTTGCCATCTCCTTCTTAAGCTCATTTTATGGAGAGAGAACTGAAACAAAGAGGTTTAAGTGACTTGTCCAGGGTCACATAGCTAGTATCTGATATTGGAACTGAGTTTGGTTCTTCTTGACTTCAGGCCCAGTATTCTTTGATGTGGCTGATGTAGCACTAGATGTTATGCTTTATAAGAAGCACCGAAACCTGGGATTTGGTCATATGAAGAAATCACAATGGCTATTCTCTTTGGCAAAAGATAGATTTACTTGGGGAAGAGGTAACAGACAAAATGAAGGAATATAATAGATGCCGGGCATGGTAAATATGAAATAGAGTTGGGAGCATATATATAAAAAACAGGGGAGCTCATAATTACCCAATGGAAAGGGAGCACCCCATGAGGTTGGGACATATCCTCAGCAAGCAGGCTAAATCATAGAAGACTTAGTTAACTATAAGGAGGAAAAGTGGCATTGAGAAGTATAGTGGAATTAGGGAAGATATCATGAAGAATAGGGCAGGGATAAAGGCAAAGACACCACGAGATTGAGTGGCAGTGACTGAATGATCCAAAGGAGGGCAATGTGGCCATAAGGAGATTCTATAGGGAAAATGTAACCTTAGAGATATGATGGAGATTTCTGACATGATATGGAAAGTGAAGCTTCCTAAGTTTTCAAGTGAGCCTTAGGGGTTTGACATATCTTGGATTTCTGATTGGATGACCTTCCCAGATGGTAAGACCATAGAGCTAAACTGCTCTCTATCAGTGCCTTCTCCCTGGCTACTTCAGGGATCAATTCTTTATTTCTCTTTGTCCAAAACATGCACCATTCAAGACCTCATCCCTCTTAACATTGTGCCATCTAGCAACTCAATTGATGAGGCAGTTTATAATAAAGCTAAAGCAGAGCAGGGGATCTGTTCTTCCTCCTTCATATTTCTACTTTTCTTTGTATACCTTTCTGTCTTTGGATCCAGAATTAGAGAAATGGAATCTATAAACATTTGGAAAAAATCCTTGAGATAGCATTGCAAAAATCTGTTTGTGTAAACTCCTGCTTTGAACTTAAATCAGGAACCCAGGGCACATCTATTTTATCTCTCAGGCAACTATTGTCAGCTGTACTCTACCTATTTGTTTAAGGTTACTAATAAAAGCAAACAAAGGGATGGGGGTGGGGATGGAACATTTAGACACAAGTTATTTATCCCCTGGTTTGTTGAAAGTATGAAATTAAAATAAAAAAAAATTCCAGCTAAGATAATAATCATAGTAAAATATTTAAACATACATAATAAACATTGTACCATGTGTTCCCTTCCTTCTTTCCCCTCCTCCTCCTTCCCCCCCCCCCCCGAGGCAATTGGGATTAAATGACTTACCGGTCACACAGCTAGGAAGTGTTAAATGTCTGAGACCAGATTTGAACTCAGGTCCTCCTGACTTTAGGGCTGGTGCTCTATCCACTGTGCTACCTAGTTGCTACCCCCTCTTCCTTCTTTTCTTTTCTTTCTCTTTCTTATATTATCTTTCTCTTTTCAACATATTCTCCTGATTCTCTTACTTCTATGTTTCAGGAGAGTGATCTAAAGCATCTAGGTGGCATTAGTGTCTACAGAGCTATGTCTGAACTCAGAAAGATTTTCATTTTCCAGCTTTATGACTGGGCAAGTCACTTACACTCTTTTTGCCTAATTTTCTTCAAAAGTAAAATGAGAATGATAAATGCACTTACTTCACAGGGTTATTGTGAGAATCAAGGGAGGTAATATTCATAAAGGGCTTAGCAGAGTACCTGGCACAGTAGGTACAATATAACTGCTTATTCCTTTCCCTTCTGAGGGAGAGCAACAAGGGTTAGAAGACATAGAAGGATATGTAGGAGGAACAAGGAGGAAAGAAAGGCAAGGGAGTGAAAAAGGCTGCTAAGAAATCCATATGTCACATTTGTGCAAGTTTATAGTTTTCAAAGTTATTTGCCATACATTTTATAATTTGATCCACATATTCACCCAGAAACATAAATAGAAAACATATTAATATATTTTTGCAGAATAAGAAAAAAGAGAGAAGCTTAATGTTTTTCCCAAACAAAATGTTTAGTAAGTTGCTGAGATCAGAATTAAAATTTGGGTTTTCTTAATTAATAAAATTCTAATATTTACTTACTAGAAATTTTCATCCAGAAGCTATATGATCACTTGAGAGAGATTATGTTCATGTACAAGTTGGAATATGATGTCTCTGCAGTGTTTATTGAGTTAAATTCTGTGATAAATATGCCAAGACCTTTTAAAGTATTTAACTTCTAATATTTAAGAAAAGGGGATAAAGAAGAGTTGAGAAGAACTTACAGAAAAATAGTGACACATATGTCCAAATAATAAATGTGTTGTTTGGCCTAGGGCCATTTCAATCTCTGTTCCCTAAATTGCACTCAACTTTGAATTATAAATATTTCATTATAGTTTCCTGCATTAGTATGGTGGTCAAATGTTGCTTTTTTCATGTCCTTTCAGGCTATATGGCAGTTTCTGCTTTAATTTTAAAGTACTAAAGTAAAGACGATGTGAATACACACATATACATACATATGTACATGTGTTTATTATATAGTATACAGTATATACATAGATATATGCATATATAATTACAATGTGTGCATGTGCTTCTGTGTGGTTTTCTTTGCAACATCTATGAAAACATTGAATATTTGATGACTGTTTTGACAAATCATTGTACCTCCCCATCCTGGAAAAGATGTTTAGGTCATCTAGTACAACTAGATCTAGTACATCTAATATAAAAATGAAGGGATATAGTACCAGCAATGTAAAGTAGCTTATTAACAGCATCCAGCTGGTAAACAGAGGAGTGAGGATTTGAACCTTGGTCCTATGATGCCAAACTCTCTTTATGAGAGGCATGAAGTGATTTAAAGCTGGAATAGAGTAATATTTGGTGGGAATGAAAATTAATGGGAAGATCTGTAGCATAGGAAACATCAAAAGGATTTTTTATAAAGGAAGAAAAGAGTGTCAGACAGGATTAAAAGTTTTGGAATCTTGATCAGCAGTTGCGGCATCAGTGGTAGAGATAAAGAAAGGGGGTTTGGGGATAGTTGTCTTTTAGAAACTTTCACATCCTGCATCCTTCCTACTTTTATATACCTTAATGTATTTTACTCTCCTCTATAGACTCTTGAATCCAGACACACTGGATCTTTGCTGCTCTTCTCATATTGCACTTTTTCTACTTCCTGACTCTGGGAATTTTTACTGGCTATGCTCCCTGCCTGGAATGCTCTCCTTCTTCATTTCTACCTCTTGATTTCTGTGACTCCCTTCAAGTCTCAGTTAAAATCTCAGCTTTTACATGAAGTCTTTCCCAGTATACTTAATCTTAATATTTTTCTTTTGAAATTATCTCTAATTTACCCTTTATACATCTTATCATTTATAGTTGTTTGTTTATTGATTCCCTAATTTGAGCTTTTTGAGTACTGATACTGGCTTTTGTTGTTGGTTTTTGCCTTTCTTTGTATCCCCAAAATATGACATCATACCTGGTACTTAGTAAGAAATTAATAAATGTGATTGTTTATGAAATATTATTGACTATAGAAATAAAATATATTTACTTTCATACATACTGAAATGAAAACAATTTATATGACTAGAAGTGGCCAGTAAACGAGATACATGACTATCAAAGGGGGTGGGGGGTTTAAAGATTGCAGGCTTGGATAGAGTAAAGAAATTAATATATATTGAAAATGGTTGAAGAATTTTTGAGCTATACATTCCAAGGTTATCTTTAATCATTGAACCAAATTTGTTTTTAAAAGCATATACAGAGAACAATACATATATATATATATATATGTATGTATGTATGTATGTATGTATGACTATAGCATGAATAACTCCTAGTAGCTAAATTAAGTATTTGGTGTAGATTATGGAAGATATTTCAGAAGAGCTAAATTGGCACAGTAAGCAGCTTCATGCTGCTTTTACAATTAATGTGTAGCATTTCATACCTGACATCAAGCTAGTTTTTCATTTCACACTTTTATATTTTGGCCCCATAGCCTTCTTTTATTATCATGGAATTCACTTTGATAATGCTTTCAATTTATTTTCACTCAGTCCTGTAATTCAATTCTATTCAGTAAACATCAACTAAACTTTACTAATGTTAAAACTGAGGATACAAAGACAAACTAGAAAGACATTTTTTGTCTTTTACTTCTCCCTCATTTTTCTCCTTTAAAGCTAACATGTCATGTCAAATTTCTAGACCATTTATTTACTTGTCTATGTTTTCCAGTTGTATTTAAATATTTCCTATTGAAATATCTGTCATGATAATAGACTCCCATTGCCTTCTGTAAGCACTAAGCAAACTTCAAGGGTCAGTAGTAATAAATATTATTGGAATTCATGATGGGCTACTCTGCTATGTGAATTGAGATTAAGAGGGAATGCAGACAGATTTAATAGGCCTGAAAGTTATATTAAATTTCTAGCTGAAGTGATAAAGCTATGGCTTGTTAATCAGACTTGGAGTATTATATTTGATAACATAAATGAATGTACTGGCAAAGAACATTAACTTTAAATGCAGTTGCAAATAATATTGTACTAAATCACCTTAATTTTGAATGAATTTTAAAATGGCTTTTAATTTTAATGAATGTGGCCTTCTATCTAAAGAGATGAGTCAGAATGTTTTGCAACTAGTAACAATGCTATTTTAATCTATTCCTCAATCAATAGATTTCTTTGCAATGTATTTCATACCATTTGTGTTAGAAAAGGAAGATGGCAAAATCAAAGAATTTCCAGGTCAGAGTGACAATTACATTTTAAAAGTTAGAAAAACTTTTTGAAATGTAGATTTTTTTTTTTCATGGTGCAGTAATCAAATCAGTAATGGCTATTGTTCATCCTTTGTGAAGGATGACTTAATTTGTACTTTAAATGGATTTAAGTGAGGCAGAGTTGTTCAAAGTCTTCAGCTTCACTTTTTCTCCCTGAGTCATCTAAGTCCAATAGCAGGCCAGAAGTCAAGAAGACTGGTAATGGCCCAGTGGATGACCTTGGCATCTTTGCTGCCTGACCAAGCTTTAAGGCCTCTGAAGTATTTGTTTAGCTGCCTTTATTACTAGTGAAACACACTTCTATCATCAGCTCATTCTACCAGGCAAAGTTTTCACATGCTTTGGATAGACATTTGCCTAAATAATCCACAAGTTTGAGGTCTGTTGCTTACCCTTTATCTGGTTTGACCCATCTGCCAAGATGGTTTATTCAGATGTCACTGCTGTGCAAGCTTCAGCTTCTTAGAACCACAGGCGACAGTAGAGTGAAAATGGATACCAAAAAGAGATGAGCCCTGAAATGTGTTCAGTGAGCCCTCATACTAGAGATGCTAGTTCTCCCTGAATATTTTATATATCCTATCAGTTATGCTAATACTTCTATTAATGAAAAGAATATAACACGACTCCTTTTGTCATGAGCTTCATTATAAAAGATACAAATAATATTGGGAGCAGAGGGCTGTTTTCCAGGAATAATGAAAAATAATGAGTGGAAAAAAAATTAAAGAGCAATTAAAATAAAGTCAAATGTTATGGCACAAAACACATAAAGAGAATGTTTCAGGTGTTTGGGAGGACAGGGGTAGAGAAGGGAAAGAAAGGGGTAAACCTGTACTCTAGGAGGGGAAGAGTAGTTGTAGAATTTTGTGGGAAGGGTCATATAGCTTGTGCTAGTGTGGCATTGGGATTATGGCTTTGAGAGAAAGTAGAGGATAGAAGAGACATGCAATGGTCTATGGGTTCATAAGGGGTCTGATATGACTGAATAACTGAACAACATCAGGAAACAGGTTTATTTGTCTTGATAAGTTCCAAGAAATAGGTATACAGAATGCATAATAAAGCACCATGTTGGAGTGGGGAAAGTGTGGAGAGAGGGAGATATGAATTAGGGATGAAAATGAGATGGGGAAGAGAATTCAACAATTTTGCAAACTGCCCATTCTGTCACCTCTCAATATCTAAAATTAAAGCTAGTCTTAGGAGTCAGATATTACATAAAAGATATTGTATAGGGAATGTCTAATTTTTGCTGCATTACTTTTGTTTGTACAAAAACTTTTTTAATTTAATAAAATCAAAATTATCTATTTTGTATTTCATAATTCTCTAATTCTTCTTCTGCCTTAAATCCCTTCCTTCTCTACAGATCTGAGAGGTATACTATCTCTTGTCTCCTAATTTATGCTTAAATCATTATATGTGTGTGTACATATATATATACACACATATATATACATATATATACATATGTAAGCACCCTCTGTGTCAAAATCATGAACACATTTCTATTTAAGGAACCAACTCTTACAAAAACCTTTAAGATAATAAGATGGCAGGAAATAAAGAATTAGTTATTCTAACTGTGAATGTGAATGGGATGAACTCTCCCATAAAGCGGAAGCAGATATCAGACTGTATTAAAAACCAGAATCCCACAATATGTTGTCTACAAGAAACACATCTAAAACATAGTGACACATATAGGATGAAGGTAAATGGCTGGAGCAGAAAATATTATGCTTCAGGTGAACAAAAAAAAGCAGGGGTAGCAATCCTTATCTCAGATCAAGTAAAAGCCAAGATAGATCTAATCAAAAGAGATAAGGAAGGAAACTATATTTTATTAAAGGGTACCATAGATAATGTAGCAATATCTATACTAAATATATATGCACCAAGTGCAATAGCACACAAATTCCTAGGGGAGAAATTAAGAGAGATGCAAGAAGAAAAAGACAGCCAAACGATACTAGTGGGGGATCTCAACCTTGCTCTCTCAGAATTAGATAAATCAAACCACAAAATAAACAAGAAAGAAACTAGGGAGATAAACCAATTGTTAGAAAAGTTAGGTATAATAGATCTATGGAGAAAGCTGAATGGAGACAGTAGAGAGTTTACTTTTTTCTCAGCAGTCCATGGAACCTATACAAAAATTGACCATGTGTTAGGGCATTAAAAACCTCAAAATCAAATGCAGAAAGGCAGAAATAGTAAATGCATCCTTTTCAGATCATGATGCAATAAAAATCACATGCAATATAAGGCCAGGAGAAAATAAACCAAAAGTCAAAAACCTTTAAAATTAGAAATAAATAATCAGAGAGTAGGCAAAAAGTAGTATATAGGCAGAATAATGTAGAAGGCATATGATTAATGTGAAGTTAAAGAGAGATGTTTGCAATGTTGGGGAAAGCAAGCTCTCAGAGTCAGGAAAATCACTTTCAATACTATTGCTGATATATTCTGTGTTAACATGAGCAACATTTTAATGTTTCAATGCCTCAGTTTCCTTTGCTGTAAAATTAAAGGTTTGTGTTCTCTATGTTTCAGCTCTACATCTATGATGATATATATTTTCTCCAACTGAAGATTTCTAATTATTATTTTAGCAAACTCTAACTCATTTCTATAATTTGCTTTAAAAAAGACTTAAAATCTAACTGACTTGGAAAAGGATTACATTGCCAAACATGGTCATAATAAAGAATGATTGATCAAATAATTAATAAGTGTGAAAGTGCTTTACTACATCCTTCTTAATTTTGATAAGAGGGTTTAGGAAAAGAGTTTGTGTAATTCAGTTGATCAGTCATGTCTGACTCTTCCTAAACCCATTTGCTGCTTTGTTGATAAAGACACTGAAATGGTTTGCCATTTCCTTCTCTAGTTCATTGAAAGCAAATAGTGTTAATTGACTTATCTAGGATCATACAACTAGTTAATGTCTGAGACTAGATTTGCTTCCCCACTCCAAGCCTGGCATTCTATCTTCTATGTCAATTAGATGGTATATTTTGATCACAGGCATCTGAAATATGGGATGTATTTCCCCAAAAGTGATGCAAAGATACAGAAAGAAGATAGCAATATCAGCAGTTTTGCAAATTTGCCTCAGGTTGGCTATCTTTATTATCATTATAGCTAGGGCAAATTAAAACTGTTTAAGGAGCCATTTTTCATCATTGGATACTTCATGTGGCATACAACTTCTTCCCTTTACACCCTGTACATATAAATTGGATTTCTTACCTTCTCATAATTTATGAAATATTTTTTTTCACATGGAGGACTTTGTTATAAAACATACATTATCCAAAGACTGTATTTTAGAATATATTTTGTATGTATTTCACTGCAAATATATAGACCTTTCAAAAACAGAAGTGTGACTTTTATAAACAATTAAATCTTTGACATGAGTCTAGAAGCGAAAATATCAAAGCACAGTGTCCATGTCATATTTTGCTAGTTTGTACCATATTCACATTAAGTGTCTCTTGCCCACAGAATAACTTCAGTAGAATACTTTACTATTTATGCTGATCCTTTTTTCTGTACATCCTGAAGTCCCATTGCAGGGAAGTAAGGCATTCCTCAACATCTGTGAGACTCTTTAACCTTTGACTTCTCGGACAGAGTAATTCTAGGATGGTTTCATAGGATCTTCTTGCCACAGGATTTCAGTGACCAGTACTAAAATGAAGCTGACAATTATGAACCAATGCCTTTTAATTAAGAACTCTTACATTTGAAGAATAGACACAGTTTTAGGGAGCTCTGGCAGAAGAATCAAACCAGATAAGATAGTGTTAAACATAGAATTTTTTATAACCTTTATCTCCTCTTTGGGGAAGTTACTGACCAATTTCTATGATTCAAAGACAAAGATATGATGAAAGATGAAGGAAGAGAAATCAATGGACCCCTACTTGGTCCCAGAAACAGAGAAGGGAAAAACAAAGAGCAAGGTCAAGAGGCCAAGCAGACCCAAATACTGGGAAAGCATTTTTTTTTGTCATTTGTTCTTTGTATGTCAGAGGATTGGCATCAACTTACAACAGATTCTGATTTTTCCTGAGATTTTTGTTTTTTAATGATACAATCCATTTAGCTGTAAGTATTTTGGGGGGGTGGTACAGATAATAGTGTTCACTGAAAAAGTTTCCTGCCTCCATGTAATGCTTCTTTTGGAATTTTATAAATGAAAGACTCTATCTCTCAGATTAACTACTTTTTTTGGATCAAGATCATCACTTTATATTGTATGTAGAATAATAGGAATCAGAAAAATAGGGCTAGAAAGTAGTAATGGTAACTTAGCCATTTGATGAAATCTTTGCTCTTAATAAAAAATGACAATCACTGGATGAGAGTCCTGCTGATTGTCTAACTGTTCTTAAAAATGAGGGAACGTTTTCTGACTTTTTAAGTTACTGTCCAAAATCACCTATGAAATCTCACACATGGAAATTCACTCATTTTAACCATTATAATCTGGCACTGATCATTTATTCATTTATGCAATGAATATTTAGTGAATGCCAATTTATGCAAGAAATATGGTAGGCAATGTACAAAAAATGAAGAAACTAAAAAAAAAGAATAACATATTTCTCTAGTATTCCATGCAAATCACTTTGTTCATCTTCAAGTTTCAGAGTAAAAGAATTATTATACTTATTTTATAGATTGATTTATAGATGAATTAATAATTATAATAAGAAATAGTAGATTGCTATTAGTGGATTGATAAAAGCATGAATACCTTTAAAAATGGAAGCGTATGATAATATAACCCCTTCATGAGACCCCTAACAGGTCTTAAAGTTTACATTTCATAGATTATGTAAAGTAACATCCAACAATACTCACATAGTATCAACCTTAGGACTTCAACCAAGTTCTTTTGATACAAAGTCCTTTAGTTAGTTTTCTTTCTGAAACTACAATAGGACTGGCTCTTCTAAGCTCATGTAAAACTACAGAATTCACATGTAAAGACGTTCTAGTCACTAGAGTAAAGTTTAATTTAAAAAAAACATTTTGGCTCATATTAATACTTCCTTTCATTTTAGCTTTGAGAGAATGATCACATTTGCTATGCATATCACATTGCTTTGAATGAATTCATGTTTAGTATAGAAATTCTCTATCTTTGATATTTAACACATTTTAATATTGTCCAATGAGAAAGCATAGCTGTGCTGCTAGGATTGTTTTGTTATTATACATTTAATCTTTGGTAAGATGTACATGTCATGTTTTATAGCATAACACAAAAAGGAGAAATTGCAAAAAGAACTCCTTACCAAAGCCTTATCTCACAAGCTTCTCTTACAGAAAGTCAATGTATTCACCTGCTGCCAAACCAGATGTGGAAATTTCCATTAATTTCTTTCTCTTTGAAGAACCTTCCTGCCACCCACTTCATGCAGACTATGAATTGAGTGCACTGCTTGAAGTTATAACCTACAAATTATCCCATTTGCAACACTGCCTCAAACAGAGGTGTTGGATATATGACTTTTAACAACAAGATCTTTTTCAAAATTGGAAATGAATCTTAAAAGGCAATCAAGCTACTTTGTGAGGAGTACAAGTTCAATATGTGACCCAGCTGTTTTCAAAGTAGCATACAGTTTTCAGTATCATTTTCTATTCTTTGCACCTGTTAACACTGATAACATCAGAGCAACTGGAAAAGAATTGTAGGTAGCTACTTTTAGCAATAAACAAATCTGATACCAGTTAATGCCAAATTTGAAATAATTTGAATTTCAGTACATACATCAGGAGGGAAAAAAGAGTCAGTAGAACTATAGCTTCCTTGCCAATATTCTAAATCAGAGACTTCATTTTCTCTTAGCTCCTAGATATAGCAGCTACATATTTTACAAAAGACAATTTTTTTCTAGTGCCATAAATTACTATAACAGAATGGAAATAGCTAAACCAAATTTCCCTTTTCCACCCACCAGTTCTATGCCATGTCATTTTAGTAAATCTAAAGTGATCCTACCACCTGCAGCTTTACAGGATAATTTAATTTATCTTAGCAACTTACTCACAATCTCAGCCAAAGAGGCCTTCCAGTCCAAGGTTTCTGTTAAGTAGCATCACTTCCCTGATGTAAATAAAATTGCTGAAGTCAATTAACATCATTTTAACTGTACCTACTCTACAAAAATAATGCTATTGAAAGATCATTTGAATAAATAATATGTTTGGTATGAGTCAGATGTCCTCAAAGTAATTACATGTAGGTTCAAGCATGCCACAAAAAATAAATTCATACTTATATAACTTCACTAAAAAGGAGAGGTCACCCACTGGTGGTTAACTATGCAAATTATTATCTAAAATAAAGGGTAAAAGCATTTTGTTAAAATCCTCCCAATGTCACATGCAACTTTGCTTTGTACAATGAGCCCACCTTTTCCCATTAAATGTGACATATAAAATGAGCTAATTAAAAAGTATAATTTTTAAACTGCAATGTAACAAAATCTCAAAACCATCTCACTAGTTTTCAGAGTGTTTATTTAATACCTAAAAAAGTATAAAGCATCTGTAATTTTATAAATGCATGAAATTATGGGCTTGAAAACTCTCTCAATAAATGTATATCACAGCTTGATATGACTTGATCAGTAAAGTTGCCTAAGGCACTTAGAAATTAAAACATTGGCTCAGAACCAAGCAGCTAATTAATGTCATGAGCAAAATTGATCCAGGGTCTTCCTGGGTTTCTAGCATTCTATCTGTTATTACTTCTACATGTAATCCATATCTATGATATAAGGATTAGCAATGGAATCTTCAAAAGAGGATTTGTTGAACATTTTCAAAATACAGTTCATTGGAAAAGCAAGACTTACAGTTCTTTGGTTCATATAATCATTAAAGCAGTCATTTTTCAGTTGTTGTTCACTGAATATTGAAAACAATCCTGTGAAAAGTTTGGTGTAATATGACCAGTAACATTGCTTTTTGGAGGCAATACTGATGGCATACTTGGAAATAAGGAAAGAAATGGATGGCTGTCAGAATAACATTATAGGAACTTAGAGGCAAAAAAATTATAGACATCATTCATATAAGGGTAAAAAAGATGTATATTTTTCTTATTGTTTCTCTTAGCACTGCCATTGAAGAACTTACAGATTTATAAAAGTGTGCAAGTATTATTATCCCTAAAAATTTACTTGAAATGCCATAAATACAATGGAATATTAATATTAATATAAAGTATATTTTGAAAAATAAGCTATTAATGAAATTTTATCTAATGTGAAAAAATAGAACAGGAAATTAAGAGACAGGGATTAACCATTTAGAATGATTTCCCATTAAAATTTACAATATGACAATTTTCTTCCCTTGCCATCAAATTCACTACTTTCTACAGAGTCAACTAAGAATCTTTTCAAATATGTACTACTGACCTATATTCAAGAAATGAAAATTGACTGAAACATTCAAAAATTTGGCAATAACTATAGTCCTCATTACCAATATATTTTAAAAGTACATAAACTTAGTCATTTAACATTTTTTAGTAAGAGCTTTTTTATTTTCAAAATATATGCAGATAGTTTTCAGCATTCACTTTTGCAAAACCTTGTGTTCCAAATTTTTCTCTCTCCCTTCCCCTAACCCATTCCTAGACAGCAAATAATCCATTATATGTTAAATGTGCAATTTCTCTATACATATTTCCATATTTTATCATGATGCACAAAAAATCAAATCAAAAGTGAAAAAGAGAAAGAAAACAAAAAGCCAGCAAACAATAAAAAAGTGAAAATACTATATTGTGATCCACCTTCAGTCTCCAATGTCCTTTTTCTGGATGCAGATGGCTCTTCCCATCACAAGTCCATTGGAATTGCTTGAATCACTTCATTTTTGGAAAGAGCAACATCCATCAAAATTAATCATCACATAATCTTATTGCTGCTGTGCATAATGGGTTTTTTTTTTTGCTTCTACTCACTTCAGTTAGTATCAGTTCATGTAAGTCTCTCCAGATCTTTCTGAAATCATCCTGCTGATCATTTTTATAGAACAATAATATCCTATAACAATCATATATAAGTAGTTCAACTTTTTTAAAAAATACTCTTACTGTTACTGGAGAAAGATTACTGGTCTAACTGAAAAACCTAAGAAGAAAACAATGTAAGATAATGTGTAGTACAGAATTTACACTCATGAGAAAGTCTCAAGTTTAAAATGGTTTACTGGAATAATCTTCCATTTAGACTGTAATAGCAAATGACATTATTGTGTGGAAATAGAAGTTAATATTATCTTACCCAAGGGAAAGGAAGATTTGCAGTTATTTGTGCAAAACCATTATAAGCTTATGTATTTTACTTCCTATGATTCTCTTTAACTCTTATTTGATCATTAGTATTTCTTTTCTCCATATATCTGACAGTTAAATATTTCCATGCTCCCCTAATTTACTCAAGGAAAGCACCCTATATGTCTAAAGCATTTTCCTATTTTGACCTTATTTTCATATACAATGTGAGATGTTTGTTGATTCCTACTTTCTACCAGATTACTTTCCATTTTTCTCAGTTATTTATGTCAAATGATAAATTAGGTTTATTGAGCATTAGATTACTGTAGTTATTTAATACTATGTACCTTTTCTATTCTCTGATCCATCATTCAATTTCTTTTTTTTTATTTTTAATAGTATTTTAGTTTTCTAAATACATGCTTTCTGTGAATGTTTGCTTGCATTTTGTTTTCCTTCTTAGGTTGTTTTTTTTTTCTCTTTCTAAATCTGATTTTTCTTGTTCAGCAAGATAACTATATAAATATGTATACATATATTGGATTTTGCATATATTTTAACATATTTAACATGTATTAGACTACCTGTCATCTAGGGGTAGAGGTAGGAGAAAGAAGGGGAAAATTTGGAACAAAAAAAATTTGCAAAGGTCAATGTAGAAAAATCACTCATGTTCTGTAAATAAAAAAACTTTAATAAAAAATAAAATATTAAAAGATTTTATTCATCTCCTTAACTTATTTCTTATTTATTTTATTTTAGGAAGTTAAGTTTTCCTGATGCTCTTTTCATTAGGTCTGTTTATAATTTAGCTTTTTTTTTTTTTTTTTTTTTTTGCCTTTTTGCTGAGGCAATTGGGGTTAAGTGACTTGCCCAGGGTCACACAGCTAGGAAGTGTCTGAGACCAGATTTGAACTCAGGTCCTACTGATTTCAGGACTGGTGCTCTACCACTGCACCACCTAGCTGCCCCAATTTAGCTTTTTCTCAATGATTGATATACCTCTACCTTTTTCATTTCATTTGAAGCCTAATAAATTCTGATGCCACCCTTTATTTTTTTTAACCTAATACCTTATTTTTCCTAATTTACATGTAAAAACAATTTAAGTCTTTTTTTTTATTATTTTCAAATTTTGAGTTCCAAATTCTCCTCTTCCCCATTTAGAAAGCAAGCCATTTGACATTGGCTATAGCTGTGTACTAATGCAAAACATATTTCCATGTAAGTCATGCTATGAAAGAAAGCACAGTCGTAAAAAATAAAGCAAAGAAAAGTATGTTTCAATGTACTTTCAGATTTCACCAGTTCTTTCTCTTGAGATGGAAAATATCTTTCATTATAAATGTATTATCAGAAGTGTCTTGCGACCTTGCATTACTTAGAATAGCTATTTTTCAGAGTTCATCTTCACATAATATTGCTATTACTGTGTACAATGATCTCCTGGTTCTGTTTATTTCACTTTATATCATATAAGACTTTCCAGGTTTTTCTGAGAGTATGATGCTCGTCATTTTTTTCTGGTACAATAGTAATCCATCACAACAACAACTTGTTCAGCCATTCTCCAATTGATCCAACAATTTCTAATTATTTGTCTCACTAAAAGAGTTACTATAAATATTTTTGTACCTATAGAGCTTATTCCCTTAAAAAAATAATGTCTTTGGAATACAGATATAGTAGTAGTATTGTTTAGTCAAAGGATACGCATGGAGTTTTTTTAGCTCTTTTAATATAGTTCAAAATTACTTTGCAAATTGGTTTCATCAATATATAAGGTTCATGTCCTCCCATTCTATTTCACTTCACTTCCTCTCCACTATAAAATCAACTTAATGCCTTTTTTATGTCAGATTATTTACTTCTTTCTACCTCTCCTTTTCATCTTCATCTAGTGTATTCTTTTTTCCTCACCCTCAGTTTTATTTTTAAATAATCATTCCATCATATTTAACTCATATCTATTCCCTCTGCCTATATATTCTCCTAACTGCCCTAATAATGAGAAAGTTCTTATGAGTTATACATATTATTTTCCCATGCAGAAATGTTGAGTTTATCCTTAGTGAATCCCTTATAAGTTTCCTTTCCTGTTTGTTTTCTTATGCTTCTCTTGAATCTTATATTTGAAAGTCAAATTTTCTATTCAACTCTGATCCTTTCTTCAAGAAATGCTTGAAAACTCTCCATTTCAATGAATATTCACTTTCCTCCAGAAAGATTATACTCAGTTTTGCTGGATAGGTGATTCTTGTTTGTGATGCTAGCATCTTTGGCATTTGGAATATCATATTCTAAGCCTTCCAATCCTTTGAAGTACAAAGCACTAAATATTGTGTTATCCTAACTATAATTCCACAATATTTGAATTATGTCTTATTGGCTGCTTGCAATATGTTCTCTTTCACCTGTGAGGCTTGGAATTTGGCTATAAAATTACTGGGAGTTTTCATTTTGGAATGTCTTGTAGGAGATAATGGGTAGTTTCTTTCCATTTCTATTTTACCTTCTGATTCTAGAATATTTTCCTTGATAATTTCTTGAAAGATGCTATCTAGGCTTAAGAAAAAACAAACAAAACAAAAACATGGCTTTCAAGTAGTCTAGTAATTCTTAAATTATCTCCCTTGGATCAATTCTAAAGCCAGTTATTTTTCCAGTGAGATATTTGACATGTTCTATTTTTTAAATATTGTTCATTTTGTTTTATTGTTTCTTGTTATCTTATAAAGTCATTAACTTCCACTTATTCAATTCTAATTTTTTAAGGACATATTTTCTTCATTAAACTTTTGTAACTTCTTTTCTATTTGGTCAATTCTACTTATGAAAAAGTTCTTTATTTCATTGGGTTTTTTTGTTTGTTTGTTTGTTTGTTTGTTTGTTTTACCTCTTTTTCCATTTGGCCAATTGTACTTTTTAAGTAGTTCTCTTCAGTTAAGTTCTCTGCATAGCTGTTTCTTTATGGCCACTACTTCTCAGGAATTCTTTTCTCCATTGAATTTTTCTCTTTTTCCTATTTGGCCTATTCTGTTTTGAAGGTGTTTTCTTCAGTAGTTTTTATGCTTCCTTTACCAAGCTATTGACTCTTCTTTTCATGATTTTCTTGCTGCACTCTCATTTTTCTTCCCAATTCTTCTTCTACCTCTCTCACTTGCTTTTTTTTTAAAATCCTCTTGAGCTCTTCCATGGCCTGGAATCAATTCATAGTTTGTTTGTTTGTTTCCTTTGGGCTTTATTGTCTTCTTGTGAATTTGTGTTTTAATCTCTGTTACTAGAGTAGCTTTTTATAATTGGAATTTTTCCTGTTGTTTGGTCCCCTTTTCAGCCTATTTCTTGAATTTTAAGTCTATGCTAGTTTGAGGCTCTGTTTCCAGAATGGAGGGGACACTATCTTAAGCTTCATGTTTGTGTGTGTGTGTGTGTGTGTGTGTGTGTGTGTGTGTGTGCGTGCGCACGCTGTCCTTTTCAAACATAATTCTTGGGATCTATAAGTTTGGATTCTTTGTAAGGTGGGATAACCTAGGGAGAGGTATGTTTATTCCTCTCCTATTCTTTGCAATGGTTTTTGAGTGACTACAGTCTTCCAACCTGGGTTTGTGTCCAGGATCTCATTTCCCCTTTGGCTTCAACCTCTAGTATACTAGTGAACTGAGTTCCTTTCTTGAAAATAAAATAAAGAACTTTTTTATAAGTAGAATTGGACACACAGAAAAGAAGTTACAAAATTTTAATGAAGAAAATATTTCTTTTAAAATTATAATTGAGCAAGTGGAAGTTAATGACTTTCTAAGATATAAGGAAAGGGTTGTGACTTGTGACTCAAATTTCAGAGTGGACAATGTAACAGAGTCCTGTCCTTGGTGTCCACAGAGAAACTACTGTAATCTCTTTGGATTAGTTTTCTGACCTCATTTTGTGTGCTGAGAGGTCCAGAAATTGCCTCCGCTGCCATGATTCAGTCATCACCAAGGCTTATTGCTGGTTTGCTTGGGCATCTTGCATTAGACTATGTTCCAAGTGCAATAGACTTTTCCTACTGATATTCTAAGTCATTTTGTGCCGGAAAATTCTAGGTTCTGCCACATTTGAATTTGTTTTGAGGCATTATTTAAATGTGGTTGAAAGTGTTTGGAGGAGAGTTCAGGCTACTTCCTGTTTTTTAACCAACATCTAGATACCACCTTCCTAACTATTTTTACTCTATGTGTTTCTCTTTCAAGTGCATTTCTTATAAATATCACATTGTGGGATAGTAACTTTTAATCCATCCTGCTATCTACTCCCATTTTATGGGTGAATTTTTCCCTCTCATATTTATAATTATGATTATTGTGTATTTCTCCAAACCTATTTTCTTCTTTTTATCTTTCTTTCTCTGTTTTTATCCTATCCTTCCTGAAGTCTGTTTTGCTTTTTATTGTGCACATTTCTTAACCTGCCTTCCCTTTTATCATCTCTCCCATCTTTCTCTTCTCTTCTTTCCATTTTATTTGTTGGGTAAGATTGATTTCTATATGTACCTTAATGATTCTATATAATCTTTCCTCTTTAAACATATTCCAATGCATATGAAGTTCACAGGCCATTTTAATCTAATGTGCTCTCTCTTTCTCTGGATAGATAGATAGATAGACAGACAGACATGTATATATAAGTGTGTACATATATGTACAAACATGCATACATTGACATATCACACACATACACACATTTTCTTTCCATTGAAATATGACAATCTCAGAGAGAAAGCTATGTGCCTAGTAAGTGTTTTAAATATAATGGATGATTAAAAAGTTGTATGGAGTGAAAAAATATATACCTGGGGTTTCTTTAAATGCATAATATTAAAGTAATGAACTTTAAAAAATAATGAAAAGAGCATTAAGTTTCATGTAAAGGCACCGGGTTTGAATTCCAACTCTATGAATACTACTTGTATGATCTTGAGCAATTAAGGATTTAACAACTTTCTTAGCCTCAGTTTTGTCATTTATAAAATGAGAGTTTCACCGAATAACATTTCAGGTTTTATTTCTAAACCTTCTTATTAGTTTATTTTTATCACCATACTGATAGATTTGTCATCAGTTAATTTGTTTATAGCAGTTTGTGTTTCTTTAAAAAGTAAATGAATCCAAAAACTATCCATAGAGTTTTAGCAAGTTTGAGTTATGACTCTATTTACTAGGCTTTACTGATTCAGTAAGGCAATTAGAAAGGAAGAAGATATAACTGGAATATAATGAATTTAGTACAAAAATATCCTTGAATATGAAGATTTGGATAGACAAAAAAAACCTCATGGACTAAAATCATTATTTTGCTGATTTTTGTCCCCAAAATATTTTAAGATCCTGTCTCCTACAATTTGTTGAATTTCAACAGCCTAAAACTGATGTTAGAGATATGTTTTTAAAAAAGAGTGATTTTATCCTTACAATATCAAAAATGTTCAAATAAAAAAATATGTGACTAATGCACACTTGATTATGTGAAAGCAATTACAAGTATATTTGTTAGGTTCTCTAGTTTTTCCAGAGAAGTGAAAGTTCTCATTGAGAAATATTGTTAATGATACTTTTTTTTAAAAAATGGTTTTTCCACTTTTGGTTAATAAACAATGTTTTCCTTTTATTTTTCTTAATTTGTTGTATAGAAATCATAAAGTTAACAAAGTTCTGTACCCTCAAACCCCCCCAAAATTAAAGAGAGTGAAAATCCAAACAAAACTATAACAAAAATTAATAAAATAAAATTCTGAAACATGAGAGATATTTGAAATAGTTATCTTTCAAATATATTTTTATATATCAAGATGAGCCTGGACCTAGAGTTTAGGATAACCTCACATCTCTCAGACTGGCTCAAGATGATAAGAAAAGATAATGATAAATGTAAGAGGGGATGTAGAAAAACTAGGACATTAACACATTGTTGGTGGAATTGTGATATAATCCAACTATTCTGGAGAGCAATTTGGAACTATGTCCAAAAGACTACAAAACTGCACAGTTTTGACCCAGCAATGCCACTACTGGGTCTATATCCCAAGAAAAACATAAAGGAGGGAAACTGACCCACTTATGAAAAAATGTTTACAGCTGCTCTTTTTATGAAGGCAAAAAATTGGGAAATGAGTATATGTCCATCAATTGGGGAATAGTTGGATATGTGGTGGTATATGAAAGTGATGGAATATTATTGTTTAATAAAAATTATTGACAAGCTAATTTTAGAAAGGTCTGAGAAGAGTTACACAAACTGATACTGAGCAAAACAATTAGAATTAGGAATACAGTATAAACAGTTACAGCAATATTGTGTGATGATCAACTGTGAAAGACTTTTTTCTTCTCAGAAGTTCAGTCTTGTATAGAAAATGCCATATGCATCCAGAGAGAGAACTATGGCAAATGAATGTAAATTAGCACATGGAATTTTCACTTTATTTCCTTTTTCTTCAGTTTTTGTCTCTTGTGGTTTTTCTCTTTTCCTCTGATTTTTTCTCCCAGTATGATTCATAAAGAAATGTGTATAAAAATAATGTATATGCATAACTAGAAAAGAAGAAAACAATAATTAAAAATTAAAATAAAAAAGATAGTCTAGGAACTCCATTGCATTATCTTTGCATCTTATTGAATATTGAAAGAGAACAACCTGATTATATCAGCTTTTGAAGATTAGAACTATGTACTATTAGAACTATGTACTCTCCAGGATTCCTTGAAGCAAAGAAAACAATTTGGTTTTAAAGTTAGTTACATATAAAGTATAAAGTACCTCAAATGGGATCATAGATAGTCTAAAATGATTGAAATTACTGAATAACCATATATTAGTCACCATGCTAAGTATTGGAAATACAAATACAAAACAAAAAGACATTTCCTTCTACCAAAAAGCATACATTTCAATTCTGTCTTAATTAATCTACTTATTCAATGCCATACCAGTCAAACTGCTGAAAAAAATACTTTATTAATTACTAGAAAATAACGACAAAATGTATCTGGTAAAACAAATGATCAAGAACTTCAAGGGAATTAATGAGAAAAATGCAAACAAAGTTGGCCTAGATTTATCAGACCTAAAACTATATTATAAAGCAGGGATCATCAAAACCATTTGGTTTTGGCTATGAAATAAAGTAGTGGATTAATGGAATAGGTTCAGTTCACAAAATGCAATAGTCAATGACTATAGTAATTTAGTGTTTGATAAACCTAAAGATCTCAATTTCATGGATAAGAATTCACTATTCAACATACTATTGGATAATAGTATGACAGAAACTAAGTATGGATTAACACCTAACATGCTATACCAAGATAAGCTCAAAATGGGTTAATGATTTAGAAATAAAGGGCAAACTAGGAAAACAAGGGAGAGTCTACCTCACATTTGTGGAGAAGAAGGAAATTTTTGGCCAAAGAAGTAGTGAATATTACAAAATGCAATATGGATAATTTTGATTTTATTGAATTTTAAAAGATTTTGTACAAACTAAGCCAATTTAGCCAAAATTAAAAGGGAAGCAGAAAACTGGGAAAGGTTTTTAACATCCAATGTTTCCGATAATTGTCTCATTTCTAAAATATATAGAGAGAATTGATTCAAATTTATGTTGGAGTTAGAAGACCTGATTTTAAATTCCAGTACTGTCATGCTCTATGATTTTAGACAAGTCATTTTAAATCTCCTGTTGTTTATTTCCTAATTAATAAAATAATCACATTGTATGTGTATATGTATATGTGTGTTATGCATACATATATATAATATGTACATATACATTTTCATTTAAACATTCATATATAAATGTGAATGTATATAGGTGTCATAGAAGATATGTATAATATTTCATAATGTCTAAATGAATAAATAGACTTTTTGAGAGGAGATGTTGAAACACTTTGCTGAAATCTTGCTCACCCTTCCCTAAGGGAAACTGTGATTCTTGTCTCTAGAAGAACAAGAAGAGACTAGGTATTCATTCCACTTCTGAGAGTGAATAGTCCTAGACGAGAACTACTTCTTCCTTAAATATTGCATACTTGCTGCCATGATTTTTATGTTCAAAGAGTCACTTTCCATGTAAATATGCATATATACTTACAAACATATATACATACAAACATATACATGCATGTATATGTGTGCATATACAGGGATTAAAAAAGTACACGTATACATAAAATGTAAACAAACAATTCTGTATCATTTAAAGCCATACACATGTACATATATGAGTTTTGTTATCACTCAGTATGCCCAACTCTTTGTGCTATCATGAACAATAGCTTGGCCACATTGTCCATGGGGTTTTCTTGCTGAGCATACTGTAATGGTGTGGCATTTCCTTCTCCACTGGATATGAGCACCAGACAGTGATTCATCCAAGGTTACCTAACTAGTAAATGGCTGAGGCTGTGTTTGAACTTATGTCTTCCTAATTCCAGTCCAAGAACTTTATCCCCTGAAGCATCTAGCTGTTAATTATAAATATACTTGATTTATAATTTGTATAACATGCTTAGAATTTATTGATTAGCTTTATTTTGTCTACAAGAACACATATTTAGGTATAGAATCAAGTGAAATGTTCCAGGATAAAAAAAGGAAAACATTCATTTTTATTTGTTTGTTTGCAGCAATAATGATTTTTGTCAACTGGTGATATTTTGTAAAATGATTGGATATTTGTAAAAATGTAAAAATTTGTAAAATAGTTTGTAATGATATTTTGTAAAAGATTGTACATCAAATACATTGACTATGTGTACTTTTATGTTGTACATATTGCAGAGAAGTTGAGTTTATACATGGTTCTATATGTGTAGATGCTTAAGCTTCTTTCAGTCCCTTTCCCCTCATCAGTTTGAAGAAGCACATTTACTTCCAGGCTTTTTACTTTAGCCTATGGAAATTGAATAATTAATGCCATTGTGTTCATGTCTATTTTTTATTCATTAAATTTGTCCAGAATAATTTCATTAATTAAATGAATTATTATTGAATTATTCAAATATATTAAATTCATAATTACATAAAAGTATTACACAGAAAATTAGATCATTAAATGTATCTAAATAAAATTTCTTTTGAACTTTAAATCTGTATTTTTTCAGAATATCTTTAAAGCTATTTTAGTAGTTCCCTTGATATAGAAATCATGGGTACATATTTTTTTCTTGGAGGACATATGGAATTATTACTGCTTATGAAATCATGAATAAGAACTCTTTCTATGAATAGTGCATTTTTTTAACTTATCTGGTGATTTTTTTTTTCTGGCTGTGCCATCAGGATATACAGCTTTTCCTTTCAACTTCAATTTCTGAATCATCGGTTATGTTTTCTATTCAGGTTTGCTATAATAGCATTCTAAGCACTTTTCATGTTAAGGAAATCATGGTTTTCTAACAAAATGAAACTTATAGACATTTATTAATTAACCAAGTATTTATTGCAAAAAATACAGTATTTTCCTTCAAACAGTGTTGAAGTAAAATGCATATTCACAACAGTCATCTTTGTCATATGCCAAGAAACATTTTTTGCCCAGTTCAAGATTATTTTACACCTGTGATGTGATTTTACTAGGGCCTAGATATGTAACATTTTACATTATGGAATAAATGTAATAAATTGCAATTTAACAAAGAAAACTCCTACACTGAATATTTTAAAAAATGAGAGAATAAATGGCTAGAAACTAATTTGTGTAAAATTTCAGCAGGTTTTGGTGTACTACATGCTCACTTTTCCTCAATAATATGACAGTGTAGCTAAATAATCTCAAGTAATATCAGGATGCATTGAGAGAAGTATGTTATTCAGAACAGGGGAAGAAAGGTAGACTTACTCTATTTTGCCTTGGCCTGATCACATCAGAAGTAATAATAGCTGACATTTATATTGTACCTTTCATATTGGCAAAGTGTTTTACATATAGTATTGATTTGATCTTTAAAACAAACCTAGGAGGTAGACATTTATTCCATTTTTAAAGATGGGCTAACAGACAGATTAAATAATTTGTCCTTTGTTTCACAACTAACAAAGGTCAGAGGTGGGATTTGAATTCCTGTTTCTTTATCATATATAAGTACAGCTTTCTCTACCTCTCAAGTATTTTATTTAAGGAAAATCTCTAAATTGTAGGGAGGATATTAACAAAAGATTTTATCCAAAGGAAGGTAAATAGGATAATTAAGAGTACTTTAAAACATTCCATAGGCCTATCAGTTGGACAAATAGGAGATATTTAGCCTATAGGATTGTACAGGAAAAGTGGGAAATGATTACTGCCTTTATGATTTTAAAAAGATAATGCGCTGAAATGGGTCTGAGCCAAAATGGTTCTCTGTTGGCTTTGGTTTGATAAAGGAACAAAATAAGGATGAGAATAAGATACTTAGAGGTCATTCACCAGTTCAGAAAAAAGGAATTTATTTGGTCATATTGGGAAAACCTATTTGATAAGGACATGTGATAAAGCTCTGTGTTTTTATTCCCTTGCATTCCATCTCTGAAAGTTGACTGTTGGACTCAAAGGCAGGAGAATTTTGCTCTGCTGCAATGGTAGCAGAAGGTCCTCATTGGGTAACCTCCACAATGATGAAATCACAGCTCTATTTTGATAATAACAAAAATAATAACAAAAGTTAATGATTGGGGTGGAGCCAAGATGGCAGAGAGGACACATGCCTTTTTTTGAGCTCTTCACAAGACTGTCAGACTAATTAGCAAATCCAGCCTCTGAATTAGCTCTGGACAGACAGAACCCATAAATAATGGGAATGAAACAAATTCCCAGCAGAATATAACTTTGAAAATCTCCAGAAAAAGTCTTCTTTCAATCAGGTATGGAGGGAGAGAGGCTAAGGGCAAGCAGGCCCAACACAGATGCCAGCACCCAGTCCCGGGCAGTGTTGGCTCTGCACACTAGAGAATCTACAGAAAGGAATCTACAGTAGTGTTTCCTATTCTGCACTGGTTGCAAGCCAGTAGATGAGCAGAGATGTTATAAAAACATCCAACATGAGCACAAAAGGTAAATAGTGAACCCCAAAATGCCAGAATTTCAAGAGATCTTGCTTACCCATGCTTACCATGCTTACCCAGCACTGTCAATCAGCACTGATGCAGCACAGCTGCTGCTGCTTCTTGTAGAGGAAGCTTGGGCAAGCTCCCTTTCCCTAAAAGCAGATCTCAACTTTAAAAAAAATGAGCAAAAAAAGCAAAAAGAACTCTGACTATAGATAGTTTTTATGTTGAAAGAGAAGAATGGATTTCAAACTCTGAGGTCAATAAAAGCTGATTGTCTCCAGATGAAGCTCCAAAGAATCATATAACTTGGTTCCCATCTCACAAGGCTCTCTTGGAAGAAATTAAAAAGAATCTTAAAAGAGAGCTAGAAGAAAAATGGGGAAAAGAAATGAGAAGTTTGTAAGAGAGTTTGGAAAAGGAAACACAGAAATTATTTGAAGAAAACTCCTTACAAAATAGACAGTGAAATGGAAAAAGCATACAACAGCTTACAAAAAATAGATTTGACTATTGGAAAATGGAAATAGAGAGAAAACAACTCCCTGAAAAACAGAATGTGTGAAGTGGAAAAAAATTCACAGAACAAAACAACTCATGTAAAAATTCAATTGGGCAAATACAAAAAAGAACTAAAAAAGGTAAATGAAGAAATTAATTCACTAAAAAATCAGAACTTAACAAATAGAAAGGAGTGACTCAATGAGATATCAGGAATCAGTCAAGCAAAACCAAAAAGAAGAAGAAGAAGAAGAAGAAAAAGAAGAAGAAAGAGAAGAAAAATAAGTAGAAAAAGAAGAAGAAGAAGAAGAAGAAGAAGAAGAAGAAGAAGAAGAAGAAGAAGAAGAAGAAGAAGAAGAAGAAGAAGAAGAAGAAGAAGAAGAAGAAGAAGAAATAGAAGAAATAGGAGAAAATGTAAAATGCCTATTTGGGAAAACAACTGACATGGAAAATAGATCTAGAAGAGACAATCTAAAAATTATTGAACTTCCTGAAAACATGATGAAAAAAAGAAACTACACATTATCTTGCAGGAAATTATCAAAGAAAACTGCCCTGATATTTTAGAATCAAAAGGTAAAATAGCCATTGAAAGAATTCACCAAAAGGCTCCTGAAAGAGACTACAAAATGAAAACTCCCAGAAATATTGTGGCTAAATTTTAGAACTATCAGAACAAGGAAAAAATATTACAAACAGCCAGAAAGCAACAATTCAAATACCAAGGAGCCACAATAAGTATTACCCAGGACCTAACAGCTTCTACCTTAAAGGATCTAAGGGCCTGGAATCTGATATTCTGAAAAGCAAAAGAATTTGGAATGAAGCCAAAAATAAACTACTCCACTAAACTGAGCATTTTCTTTCAGGGGAGGAAAATGGATATTCAGTGAAACAGGTGAATTTCATTTATTTCTAATTAAAAGACCAGAATTGAACAAAAAAAAAATTGACCTCCAAATACAGAACTCAAGAGAAGCATAAAAAGTTAAATAAAAGAACTTGAGAACTATATCTCTGTTATGGCTACACATAGAGAGTGCATGTAATAATTTGAGTTATACTGTTATAAAAAAAAAACTAGAGGTGGAAAGGGGATTATACTGGAAAAGAGGGGAAGAGGAGGCAAAATTAAGGAAATTATATTTCATGAAGCGGCAAAGAAAAACTATTGTATCTGAGGAAAAGAATGGAGGGGGATTAAAATTCTGTGAATCTTACACTCATCAGATTTGGCTCAAAGAGAGAATATCATTTATATTTGGTTACACAGAAAACTTCTCTCACCTTTTAGAAAATTTACAAGGGGGAAAGGAAAAGAAGAGGCTAATAGAAAGAAAAAGAGAAATAGCAGGAGAAAGATATAAGAAAGGCAAAGAGGCTATAAAGGGAGAGAGATCCTTGAGGCAAGTGGAGCTTATAAGCAAAATATTGGGGAGGAGGGAAAGAGGGAAAGGAAAGAAAAAAGCATAATTTAGGGAAAATAAGATGGCAGGAAATACAAAATTAGTCAGTTTAACTGTAAATGTGAATGGGGTGGACTTTCCCATAAAATGGAAGCAGAGAGCAGACTGGATGAAAAGCAAGAACCCTACAACATGTTGTTTACAAGAAACACATTTAAAGCAGAGTGATTCATACAGAGCCTTTTACTGGAGCAGAATTTATTATGCTTCAGGCAAAGTTGAAAAAAAAAGTTTGCCCACTGTCACCATTACCATTCAATATTATATTAGAAATGTTAGCTTTGGCAATAAGAGAAGAAAAAGAGATTAAAGGAAGTAGAGTAGATAATGAGGAAACTAAATTATCACTTTTTGCAGATGATATGATGGTATTCATAGAGAACCCTAGAGAATCAACTAAAAAACTATTAGAAACAATTCACAAATTTAGCAAAGTTGCAGGATACAAAATGAATCCACATAAAACATCAGCATTTTTACATATCACAAAGTCCAACATCAAGAGATATGAAGAGAAATTCCATTTAAAACAACTCTGTAGTATAAAATATTTGGGAATCTGTCAAGGGAAAGACAGGAACTATATGAACACAACTACAAAAACTTTTCCACACAAATAAAGTCAGATCTAAACAACTGGAAAAAAATATCAAATGCTTTTGGATAGGACAAGCAAATAAATAAAATTTACAATACTGCCTAAATTAATCTATTTATTTAGTGCTATACTAATCAAACTCCCAAGAAATTATTTTACAGACCTAGAAAAAATAACAAAATTCATCTGGAAGAACAAAAGGTCAAGGATTTCAAAGGAATTAATGAAAAAAAAATGCCAATGAATGTGCTTAGCTGTACCAAATCTAAAACTATATTATAAAGCAGTGGTCATCAAAACCATTTGGTATTGTCTAAGCAAGACAGCAATCAGTGGAATAAGTTAGGTTCACAGGATAAAATACTCAATGACTATAACAATCTAATGTTTGACAAACCCAAAGACCCAGCTTTTGGGATAAGAATACATTCTTTAACAAAAATTTCTGGGAAAATTGGAAACTAGTATGGCAGAAACTAGACATTGACCCACACCTAATATCATATATCAAGATAAGGTCATAATGGATTCACGATCTAGACAGAAACAATGATATTATAAAGAAATTAGAAGAACATAGGAGAGTTTCTCTCTCAAATCTGTGGAGGAGGAAGAAATTTGTAACCAAAGAAGAACTGAAGATCATTATTGATCATAAAATAGATAAATTCGATTACATTAACTTAAAAAGTTTTTGTATAAACAAAACTAATGAAGACAAGATTAGAAGGGAAGCAATAAATTGGGAAAACATTTTTACATTCAAAGGTTCTGACAAGGGCCTCATTTCTAAAATATATAGAGAACAGACCCAAATTTATAAGAAATCAGTCCATTCTCCAATTGATAAATGGTCAAAGGATATGAAAAGACAATTTTTAGATGAAGAAATGAAAACCATTTCTAGTCATATGAAAAGGTGCTCTAAGTCATTATTGATCAGAGAAATGCAAATTAAGGCTACTCTAAAATATCACTATACAACTCTCAGATTGGCTAAGATGAAAGAAAAGTTAATGACAATTGTTGAGAGGATATGGAAAAACTAATACATTGTTGGTGGAATTGGGAACAGATCCAACCATTCTAGAGAGCAATATGGAACTATGCCCAAAGAGTTATCAAACTATGCATACCCGTTGGCCCAGCAGTATTTCTACTGGGCCTATATCCCGAAGAGATCTTAAAGGAAGGAAAGGGACCTACATGCGCAAAAATGTTTGTGGCAACCCTTGTTGTAATGGCAAGAAACTGGAAACTGAGTGGATGCCCATCAATTGGAAAATGGTTGAATAAGTTATGGTATATGAATATTATGGAATATTATTGTTCTATAAGAAATGATAAGCAGGATGATTTTGGAGAGGCCTGGTGAGACTTTCATGAACTGATGCTAAGTGAAATGAGCAGAACCAGGAGATCATTATGCATAGCAACAGCAATATCATATGATGATCAGTTCTGATGCACATGGCTCTCTTCAGCAATGAGATGATTCAGACCAGTCCAATGGTCTTGTGATCAAAAAATCATCTACACCCAGAGAGAGGACTGTGAGAACTGAGTATGGTTCACAGCATAGCATTCTCACTCTTTTTGTTGTTTTTTTGTTGGCATTTTATTTTCTTCATCATTTTCTTTTGTGGTTTGATTTGATTTTTCTTGTACACAAGGTAATTGTATAAATATGTATGCATATATTGGATATAACATATTTCTACCATGTTTAACATATATTAGATTACTTTGTCATCTGGGGGGTGAAAGAAGGGGAGGAAAATTGGAGCACAACTTTTTGCAAGAGCTAATGTTGCAGAATTATTTATGTATATGTTTTGAAAAAGAAAAAGCTTTTAAAAAAAGAATGAATATTGACAATTATCCATGTATATATTGTGAAAATAAAAAAAAAATTAAAAAGAGTTAATGATTGTTGATATCCATTCCTACTTTGCTTCATGATTGATTATTTGAATCCAAATGCATGGCAAGAACATAATATTGAGTAAGATGCTAGCAACTTAATCTTTTCTGTCCCTTATATACAAGCATTTCAGCTTGAGTTCCATACTTTAAAAACAGGCAGTTCCATAAGTCAGTTGTGCCACTAAAAGAATCATTAATCTTTAAATATGGGGTTTTTCATTCTGTATTCTGCTGGGGATTATATAGTGCTTTTCATGTACTATACCTCAGAGTTCTTTACTCAGCAGTGAATTATATTGGAGATGTGCAGTGAATACAAAACTTGCATAGTTGCAGCAAATGTTGCCGTATTAAGAACTATTTGTTAAATATGAAATCTGCCATCTGTGTTTGATGCTTGACATACAGGTACCAGTCAAGTGAAAAAAGGCTGTTTATATTCTCAGAGAATATCAGTAGGAAAGAGTGAGAGGTAAATTATTTGCATTGAGAAGCTTCTTTCTGAATGGAAATCCTCCCAAGATTCAAATGATCAGGATAGTTAGCAATAGAATATAAAAAATTCTAAAAATACCCACCAATATGCTCTTGCAATAAAAATGTGTTGGTATCTGTGGCAAATATCAGGCATTATAGACTTGCTTGGTTTTGGATTGCCATTTTTAGCTTTAACTGCACTTATAAGAAACAAAAAGTGCCTTCTTAACAACTACCATACAGTCCAAGCAGATCCAGGATAAGGAACATATGAAGCAGATATTCAGAGGACCAAGGAATTCATAAATCAAAGACAGAGCCAGAAGGTTCCTTTGAGCTCAGCTAGTCCCATACTCTTCTTTACAAATAAGGAACTGAAGCTCAAGAGTATTTAAAAAATTTGCCCATTGTAAATGGTAAGGGCCTGAGAGAACATGGGAATCAGAACTTCTGGACTCTAATTTAAATATTCTATCCACTACATTATTCTACCTTTCACATTGTACCATACTGCATCATAAAGGAATGCCTTTCTTCTTTCAATTTTAAAGTATACTTTGCTTATACTAGAAGATTTCTTCCTATTCCTATCCCCAACTTTTAAAATCCTAATCATAGAAAAATTATAGATTGCTCTAAATTTTTCAGAAATTCTCATCCAAAAAAGTTAGAGCTTCTTCAAAATCAAATAAATACAAAACTCTTTTAGATTAGAAAATCATTTTGTAATTTCATTTTTATTATGTTTGTACTTATTTTCTTTAAGTGGAGTTATATTTGTTACTTTATAAGTTATAGTGAAGACAAATTTGTATAGAACTTATTTAATTTACTTTTTCATCTAATCTTACAATAGTCTAAACATTTTCATGACAAGTAATATTAGGAGGAAAATGTAGCTTGCCAAAGTAAAGGATTTGTTCAAGACCACAGTCCATGTAGAAAACAGTTGATATTCGAATTTACTCTTCTGACTTCAAACCTAAGACTTTTTCTCTCCAATATATTGTCACCATAATATTTCTGAATGGGAATTCATATACAGGATCATATCAAGTTGGCCATATCAAATAAATACTTCTACATATTGTTCTGTGAATTATCATTTATGAAAGTATGCCCAATATCTTTTCTACAGTCAACAATGCACCACTTTTGACAGAAGAGCTAATCAATGATCTTATAAGGCAACAAATTATAAGGGGGGGGGGG